>VXCM01001512.1:19440-110554 GCA_014773175.1 Lucifuga dentata | reverse complement strand
TTTTTTTTTTTTTTTAACTAAAACAGTTTTAGTCCAATCTACTCAAGAGATGGCACTCTGAGTTTTTGAGTTTTAACTTCCTCCACAGCTTAAGAATACTCCTTCTTTTGTCTTCCAAGCCTGTTTAAAACTTTTAATCAGCCTCCTTTTCCCACCCAAACACCTCCTGCTCTGGAACGCTCCCACTTCTCCAAGCAGCTGGAGCATTTCTGGGACCCATGGGTAATTAGGAGAAAAAGCCGGCTTTGGATGTTGCCCCTGGGGAAGGAGGTTACTGGGGAGGTGAAGGAGTGGGATGAGGGATGGGTGAAAAACAAGGGGAAGAAGGTGGGGGGCGGTAGCGTGCAGCTACCTGCCACTTCAATGAGCTTGAGTAAGGCATCCATCTCTATCTCAGTAGTGACACACACACACACACACACATACACACACATAGCTCTCATTGGTGGTTGCACATTCTAGCTAATGAACAGGGCTGAAGTCTGGAAAATAGAATCTTGGAAGGCATGTGGGTGGGATGTACATGAATTTGAGTCTGAGTGATAATGGTGGAGCTGATTTTATCAGCCAATCACAGTTACAGATACAGATAACTGTATCATGTATATACATACCTATTTTTTATTTTGTAGCATCACACCTGTTTGGCATCCATGGAAGTGCCCAGAAATGGCTTTGTTTGCATATAACAGCACCCACTATTGAACATGCCTGGGCAGCTTTCTACTGGAGATAAAGTTCATTTTTATCCACTTTTCTGGGTTGGTGTCATCAGCGGAGCCTTTGCTCATTCCTTGTGGGGAAAGACTCCATGTTTTGTTTTCACTGTTGGCTCTGTTCACACTTTCTATTGAAAACTGTATGGCTAAAACTTTATGAGGAAAGGCTCAAAAATTGACATGGAAGCTGGAAACATCAGAAAGGAACTTTTATGATTGAAAGCTAGATTGAAAGCCCAGGTTCTTAATAAAAAAAAAAAAAAANAAAAAAAAAAAAAAAAGACATATAGTGTTTGATGCTGAGTGACAGAATGAGCTCAACATAACAAGATTCATGCAGGATGAGTCCAAGCACTCACGACCATGGAAGACCACAAAGGGTTAAAAAGCTCTTACAGGACAACGTGTGGTCAGCCACTTCTTACAGGTGATAATGCTCAAGTGGATGGAGCTGGAGATGTCCATTTTGTGGAGATCTGTTGAAGTTCCAGTTGTGTGTTTTGTACCACTTTCATTCTAAAGTCCCCTCCTAACATTGTGGTCAATAAATACCTTGTCATGCCATCTATTATGGAAGGCCCTACAATTTAGGCTTTTGTCCTTTAGTGTTGCTTTAACTGTAGCTGCATCTATTGAAAAATTCAGAAGGTCTGGGTTTAAACTCCATGCATTCCAACTTCTTCAATCAACCTTTGCAAGTATGGAGGCATGAGGTATTTTTGAATGCACCCCTGGATGCCTCTCGCTTCAAGGCTAATGGTTTGATGGTCAGTAGATACACCCAAACTCTTAGTAATTCATAAGCTGAGCTCAGGGCTTTAAAAAAAGCACTGTCTTAAAATCAGGTGTTTTTTTTCTCTCTGCAGACGTGTTTGTGTTTCCACTGATGGGAGCTAATTTCATAGTAAGCCATAAATACATATAGGGAATGCTACACAATTTAGCAACACAGAGAGAGATTGATTCATAAACCACAGCATTAGAATTAACATGTCGATATGACAAATATAACAAATCAACCGATGGACCAATGGATGCAGAAGAAAACCTCTTCAGAGGAGGTAAATGTAGGTCAGCAACAGAAAAACAATAGTCCTTGTTCTTGTTTTTTTTTTTTTNTTTTTTTTTTTTTTGTTTTTTTTTGTTTTTGTTGAAATGAAGTTTAGATTGGTGCATTTAGCATGAGACTACTTCTGCGTTTTGTTGAACTCTGCTCCATATCTGATCTACGCTGTTGATTCCACCGTAAATGAAGTTGTCTCCTTAAGTGAACTGGAGAGTGACTCATGCTACTCTCACATTAAAGTGTGTGTGTGTGTGTGTGTTGTGTGTGTGTGAGAGTGAGAGATAGAGTCCCCACTGAGGGACAGTAGGCAGTTACTTTCCGAAATGGTGAGTGGCAGCAGGGAAATGGCCCCCCTAATTTCTGATTAGTTTTGCCTTTTTCCCTCATCAGCAGCGGCTCTGTTCATCCCTGAAACACGAACTCACAACTGCCGGGACAGAGTGAGGAGGTGCAGGGAGGACGGGGAGATGGAGGAGGAAAATAACGTGAACAGCTTAATTAAGGACACAAATACACCGAGCCCATATGAACAATCCAATTATGAGTAAAAAGATTGGGTTAAATTTCTGATAATAAACCAGTATTTATTCATGCATTAAAGTGTTATTGTCAGAATGGAATATCTGGGTCTTATTTCTCGACTAAATGAATGAGCAGTTCTGCAGCTTAGGCCAGAAATGCAGTAGATTGTATTTTTTCTTTATCTAATGCCATATCTGTCCATTCCTCCCTGTAATGAAGTGGGCTGTAATTCTGGCACAGACAGATCGTTCAGATCCCTTCAGTTTCTCGATTTCCATTTCCAGCCCTCCTGACAAGCTGTCCAGCAGATGTCTTCATCACAGATATTTTAGTCTGAACGCCAGATAGGAAGAAGATTGGTTGGGGGGTTGGAGGGTGGAGGAGGGAGAAGGTGACTCGGTGGAAAGAGGCTCAGCCAGCTGTTTCAATGCAGTCTGAGATGATGGCGATAAAATGTTTAGAGGGACATTGGGTACATTTAGAATAGCGCAATAAAGAATAAACATCAAGTCGTGACACAATTGGAGTCCAAACGCTAGAGAAAGTGTGTTTATTCTGTAAGTTGCTCCATTCTTTCCGTGAAGAATAAGACGATTTAATTGGTACATTGGTGACATGATTCCTCTTAATGCGCGCTTGGAGCATTAGGCGCGTTTCACAAATTACAGAAATGAGACAAGTGAGAGAGAAAAAAGCCGAAAAAGAGATCACGCGTTGTGAAATTGCAGGCCCTTTTTCTTCTAGAAAATGTTATACAGGGAGCACTCTTGGCGTTGGTGCTAATTGGTTCAATTTAGATGGTGGAAGCATGTATCGCGGTTGGCTTCCGTTAGTGTTGTCTCTGGTGGCTGGTTGCGGACTCCCGTGGAGAACGGCTGGGCTGCGGGGCTGTTACTGTCTGTGTGTGTGTGTGTGTGTGTGTGTGTGTGTGTGTGTGTGCGCGTGTGTGTGTGCGCGCATGTGCATGTGGGGAACAGCTGGCAATGGACGCAGCTGCTTGATTGTAAATCAGGCGCTATTGTTCCCACTATTACACTGGCTCTTTTGTAGAAGCTAGTGCTATCACCCCCCGCTAAAGAAAAGCTAAAGGAAATTCTGAACCACAAACAAAGAAGTATGCTTGTGATTGGGTGATGTGGGTTTTTAATGATGAAGCCCGTTTCCTGTTTCTAATACGTTGCAGGAATCCAAAGCCATTCATTGCTGTATTGGAATGAACTTGTAAACTGGTTGACATGACACAGTTTCCAACATAGCTGGATAATACCGCTTAAATTCACATCAGGAAAAGTCATTTCGGCTATTTCACTGCGATCCTGCGTGTACTTTGCAGTGATGACGCTCCTGAATTGGCAGCAGCAACGTTCTCTTGTTCAATTCTTTGCCTCCAGCCCCTCTTCTATCTGCTCCCTTCATCTTTTTCTTGGTCTTCAACTGTAATTCCAACCCAAAGGAGTTCATAAGTTGTCCAGGGGGTATTTTCCTGCATATGAAATTACATTTGTCAAACATTTGCAGCCTCTCTACACCTTTTGATTCTCTTTCAATCCCTTTCTTCCACCATCGCCCTGTTTCCTCACCATAGCGAGGCCTTATGCAGGAGTCTGTACCTGTGTGTGCCGGTCGGTAATGGGATTCCTCAGAAACTAGATGGTCTAGCAGCGAGACCATTCATACGTCGACACAGTCTGGAAGCCAGGCTGCTACAGGAATTTGGGTTCTGAAATTTGCGGTAAATTTTGCTCATTTCTCCTCAGAATGAGGGAAAAGAGACATTTTCCTTTTCCTCACAGGAAGATAAAAACTTTTGTCTGAAGTTGTCCCATTTAAAGAGAAGAGTGTTATGCTTAGAAGTTGTGGGTGACCTTTCACAATATTCCATACCTGCCCACGAAAATAACAATTTTTTTGCACAGCTGTGTACAATTCATAAATATCTTAATTCCTTAATAACCCCTGTCATTTTAGAGCAAATGCCAGGCTAATCAATGGCATTATAGTTTCCTAGCACTTGACTTCAGGTACAAAAGCAATCCCAGCTCTTAAAGTTGACAGTGTCAGGGTCCTACACAGTATGAATGAAACGATTATGTTATTATCCCATTACAGGGAGAACGTAGGGTAAGGAAGACAAAAACGTGTGTAGGTATACAAAGAAATCTTGGCTATCCTGTGGTGAAAAGTGATGGACATGACATTTTCTGCAAAAACGTGGCAAGCAAGGAATGTTTGCATGGAAGTATAGTGCATTCCGATTTTCTTTTTTTCTGTCACCAAGCCAACGGTGAGTACTGTCAGACTGAACTGTTAATAACTTTAAATACCACTTCTCTCTCCCTCTCTCTCTCTCTCTCTCTCTCTCNCCCCCCCCCCCCCCCCACGTGCACATCACTCATAAAGCTGCCACATACATGCAGATGTGATATAGTGTGATTGGTTTCAGATAGAGATGATGATGATGATTCTTTGGCTGCTGGAAGATTTATTTTTCTGAAAAAGAAGCCAGGGTCAGAAGTGCTGTATTTTTTTTTAAATGCCAAAGTAAGTAACTCACTATTAGTGAGATTATTAGTGAGACTATTTGGAGAATGTTGTCCAAGTGTTTTTTTTTTTTTTNTTTTTTTTTTTTTGGAGGGGGGGAGACAAAGGAAAAGGCACAGAGAGCCATATGAGAAGTAGTGTGAGGGTGAATAGAGTGAAACTGACATCCTCCTTTCCTATGCTTATCACATCCTTTTCCCTTTTAACAGCCAGTTGTAGACACTTCCTTTTTATTGGAACTATATCTGTTCCTTCAGAAACATCACACACAGTTGGCAGAGGCATACACAATTAGCATATTCATGAGATGAATACAGTCAAAACTTTGGAGTCACAAGCGACGGGGTGGTGCGGGGGGCGAGGGAGGGGGCTGTTTGTGTGCGTTTGTTGCGGAACAAAAAAGCAGATGGCACGATGACTTTGAAAATCCAAATTTAGGTATGTTTTCATGAACTTCATGCTCATTGGCTATGGAAATCGCACAATCAGACACTCATGAAAGACAGTGTTGTGTGTTTTCCAATTTTTCCACTGAGAGTATGTTTGTTGATTGAAATCTGTTCCGTACTTGGGGTGTATTAACTCTTTACTGTGTGTGTGTGTGTGTGTGTGTGTGTGTGTGTGTGTGTGTGTGTGNTTGGACCATGGATCTGTCTGAGGCAATGTGTGTGTGTGTGTGTGTGTGTGTGTGTGTGCGCACGGCCTTGGATATTTTACTCAAATATCTTCTCATAGACGCAAATTTGGCTTTGATTCATGGCTACAAAAGACTTTTGTGCTAAAACTTTAGTCGTCTTTTGTCATAGATAAACTGTTTTTTTTTTTTTTTTTNTTTTTTTTTTTTTTTTTTAGAAACACAGAAGCTTCAATACATACCTTAAAGTCTGTTGATATGATTCAAATTTAGCTTTAAAAGAAATCAATTATTTCAAGACAATGAATTATCATATTGTTACAAAGAAGCAGCACAAAATGTGTGTGCTCTGAATTAAATGCTTTTTTATAATCTTGTGTTTCCATATTTTGTGTGTATGTGCATGTATGTATGTGTGTGTTAGACATGGTACGCCGTTGGTGTACCCTGGAGGGTGGCTTCCTATGTTACTATGAGAGTGAGCAAAGTCCATCGGCCCTCGGCAGGATGGACGTCACTGAAGTTGTTAGCTTGGCTGCTCGCAACACAGAGACGATGACTGGAACTGGGTATGAACACACACACACACACATACACATACACACACACACACATTTTATTGCTGTCTGGTGAAAGCCCATTATCTCCAAAATTTCAACTTTTCGAGTAAAATCTTTGGTTTTATGGGTTTGCCTAAGCTTTTCCATTTGATCCTTCAGTTTTATGTTTAACCGTTAAGAGGAACAAATATGGATTTACGAGGGTTTCATTTGATAGCAATGACATCATGATTTTAATGTATGACATATAATATTAATCTAAATCCACTTTAAGTTTGAATTTACACAAGATTCAAACTTCACAGCAGTTTGGCCAGTTTATAGGGCATTTATTCTCTCTCTCCCTCTCTGACACACACACAGACTTTATGCATTCTCTCAGCTAAGCTATTATATGAGATAAAAGTGATAAACACACATGCATACACAGACACATTTTAAGTGATTTATGACTACTTACTTGCCTAAATAACAATTTATTGTACAACTGATTCATATATTACAAAAATTCAGCCAAAGGACATAAACACACACACACACACACACAAACATTTATTTATATACAGTGTACATATATGTATATATATATGAACACAGGCTCTTGTGCTGTTACTCTCCCTCCTCATATGTCTCATTAGCATAATCTTAACTTGAGCATTATTCACTTTAACACAAGCTTTCAGGGCTTTATGAGTCATATTTTCTTTTTCGTCGGGCAGAGCTGCAGGTGAACAGCACATTTTAAGTACCTTCCCTCCATTCATGTTACAGATCCATTTTTTTCCCACTTTGTCACGTTATGATTCAGTTAAAAAAAAAAATTGGTCTGATAACAAAGTTTCCTTATTTCTTATATCACATTCTCTCCTTTCTATCTGATCCCACTGGACTGTGCTTAGTGTGTGTGCGTGTGCGTGTGTGTGATAATGGCGTATGATTAGAGCATAACCCAGGTCCACTGTGACAGCAGCAGATGCTGTGAAGAGGGAGCAATCCTTTTATTTGTAAAAGTTATTTACACAGCCTTTAAAAAACATCTGGCGAGCTAAAACTATGACCTTTTAATGAGATGGACACGTACGCACGGCCATGACGGGTTACCGCAATAACACAAACAACGCACAAAGTCACATGCACCATTTTTAGCTTTGCACATAAATTCCAGTTACATGTCAGGGTTATTATTTCAGTGCCGCTAATATTCCCCTGTGGTAATAACGGCCATAAATTTCACTAGATTAACTCCCTCTCTCTTGTGCAGCCGCCGCGTTTCCCAGCGTGCCGAGCGAGCGGGGATGCCTCACCTCTTGACTGTCTCCCGCTCATGAATATTAACGTATGCAGATGACACACTCCTACCAGCAGCCTATCGCCGCGTTACAGGAGGTCGTAGGTGTCGCTTCCATTAAACACAACGTTTGGGTAATTTCAGCGTGGCAGAGGACACCGTGAATTATAGTACGGCCGTGCCACTTACTGTACGTTTGCTAAAGCTGTATGAATATTAGGAATTAATGCAGGAGAAGTATGCTGGATGGTGATAAGTTGGGTTGTTGTAGGGACTTTTTTTTTTCTTGTTACTGTCTGCTTCTACAAGAATATTTTTAAGTCAGTTCTGACCTCCAGTTTTACCAGAGGACCTTAAAAACAGCTCTATGCTACTCTACTTTTTCTGTTTTTTGTCATTTTCACTGTTTTTTTGCACCATTTCACTCTGTCTCTCATTGTCTTGGGCTCTGTTTTTGTCTTTCCCGGTCACATAGCAACAGAGATTGAGTTTTTAAAGCTTTTATGAGCGCTGACTGTGAAGTTTGTGAGCAGGGTAAGTTATATGGGTTAAAAATTTGTTAAAAAAGTGCAAATTTCTCAAGGAGAAAATAATAAGCAGCAGAAATACATGTGTACATCCATGGCAGAAGCACTGGCGAAATTTGTACAGCAAATTTTCAAATTCAGATATATATTCATGTTTAATCTTTAATCTTCTATGTAATTATTTCCTACCGCCCAATAATTAAGTTCTTTGCCTCAGCTGATGTTGAACACACTGTACTCAGAGGATGTATTTTGCTTTTATCAAGACTGTCGGTATTGATTACAAAGACAGAATAATTCAGTTTGGCTGCAAAGGACTAATATCATTATTTTCCTCTACCATAAAAACAAATAGCAGACCATAAAATGTTACTCGAGTAAAAGAAACGCTTAATGAAAATCAAACATTACAGTATTTCGAGTCCGTGAAGTTTTCAATTTACCAACCAAACAAAACAAATTATGTTTGGAGGCGTCTGAAAAGTGAAAACTTTACTGACAGGAGAGATGTAATATTCGTATTTGTGGGACAACATCTAACTGCACCTTCAGAATGGATCATTTAGCTTATTCCATTTCTAAAGTGCCCATAAATGATCTGGTGCATGTCGAACACAGTATAATTTTTGTTGCCTTAGTAACCTGCAGGTACAAATATAATATAATACCATCTACTCATGCAATACTCCTTAAACTTTATTTAAATTTTCTCGGATAGCCTCATAATTTTTAAATGACTCCATTTATAATATCCCTGTTATATTAATGTACTATTAATGTAGTATTTATTTGATTTTAAAGAGCCATTGCATCCAAATATGAGGCACATTGTATCAGACACATTATCTCATTATCACATTATCACTTTCTCTCTCTCTCTCTCTCTCTCTCTCTCTCNACTCCCCAGCCCAGAGGAGTGACTCCTGAGTCACTCCTCTGGGCTCCCTCATCATGCGCCACTCATCGTTTAGCTCTCTGTCTTACCTGTCTACACTTTCTTTACGATATTGTTTTCTCCGCTTTCCTCGCCACCTTCCCTCCTCCCTGTCTCCCTCTGGGACCCCCTCTAACAAGCACCTGCACACCTGCCGGCAAGGAAGGGGGGGNGAGGAGCAGGGACGGGGGTCAAATTAGGGCACGCAAACACCCGTGTCCTGCCTGTTCCCCTGACACGCATGAGAAGAGAGCGACTCAGCGCTGCCGTGACCCCTGTGACACGCCACCTTAAACACCCATAGCTGCAGCACTTAGAGCCTCCCTCGCTGTCGCCGACCGCTGGAAAAGGAGCTACCGCTTGCCAGTGTGTTGAAACCATTAAGATGGTGATACTCTGACCTCCTGAGAGAGAGAGGAGTGCCAGGGAGAGAGAGGGGGAGAGAGGGAGGAGGGAAAAGTCCAACAAAGATTAATAGTTGCCTTTCTGTTTCTGACAGGGGTTTTGCATCTGTTTGTGTGTGTGTATGTGTGTGTCAGAGAGAGTGTGGGTGTGCATGCGTATGTGCATCTTCACTTTTTTATGTTAGCTACATGCAAATACATTTTAAAGCAATTTTTTGTATGTGTGTGCACAGAAGTGCGCACCTCTGTTTGTGTCTTTGTGTGTGTATGTGTGTATGTGATGACATTTTGCGTCCTGTCTATCTAGTGAGTTGTGTGTGTCTCTTCCAGGGCCGTTTTTACGGTGGAGTTGTACCTGCAGACAGAGAAA
The DNA here is from genome assembly GCA_014773175.1 of Lucifuga dentata. Taxonomy (NCBI): domain Eukaryota; kingdom Metazoa; phylum Chordata; class Actinopteri; order Ophidiiformes; family Bythitidae; genus Lucifuga; species Lucifuga dentata. The sequence continues at coordinate 100,989 of VXCM01001512.1, read as the reverse complement.
GTACTGATCATTGGTGCCGAAACGCAGGAAACGCAGCACGACTGGATCCGGGCTCTAACAAAGGTGACATGCTTTACATATAGCGCACGCACACACTCACACACTACTTATTTCTTTACCACCTTTATAAGTTTGTTTTTCACTTGCTACAAAGAACAAACTGTATGAGTGCGCGGAAGAACTACAGCAGATCCATCTAATGCCTTTTCATTTACTTCTTTGCAAAATGCACACACATACACTCACACACACATACACACACTGTCCTCAGACAGCCCCATGCTGCTTCTGCTTCTTTCAGTAAGACAAGTGGTCTTGCTATCTCTTTCCCCCACATGCTGACAGGATCTTGTAATAACATCCCACATAAATATGTCCCCTATTCCCTTTTTATCTCTTTAATCCAGTCAGCCCAAGTCATAGATAGTGGGAGGTATAGCTGCATTAGTCCATATGTCTCTCCATCTGTACCATAGGCCTTCCACACCTCCATATTTCAATTTGAATCACAGAACAATAGCCAGGCAGACCAGCAGGGAGGAAGATATACTTGGGAAATAATTCAAGCAGGAGCAGGAATGGAGTAAAGGTTTATCTCTCCAAGATGGCGAAGGCTGCACCTGTTGTGTTTTTGTGTTTGTACCTTTGGTGACAGTAAAAAGTTTCACATTGTCAAGTTTGTGAAAGTTAATTCACAAGCTGACTCTCTCTGTCTTTTTTTTTGTCTGGCTGGCAGTGCTTCGTCCCATGTAAAGTGGTGGGAATGGTGCAGAAAGACAGCGAGCTGATTGGCAGACTCCACTACAAGGAGGGTCAGGACCTGTACCGCTGGAGAACGGGCTGGTTTATGCTGGAAGGCTCGACGCTGCATTTCAGCTCCGGAGAGGAAGAAGAAGAAGAAGAAATGGAGGAAGTGCTGCGACTCAAACAGCTGCAGGAGCTCAGTAAGTTTTCACCTTTGACTCATTTCACTGCAGTAATTCAATGAGTTAATTTCCACAAAAAAAAAAAAAAAATNTCACTGTAACAGCCTCCCTTAACACACACACTCACACACACACACACACACACACACATATCTGCTTGCATTTTCAACAGCTTAATGATGGTGGATGATGTGTGTCATAAGACATTTCAGCTTCTCACACAATTACACTTTTCTGTTGGAGCTTTGCTCTAATTGGCTAGCCTGCTCGTCCATCCTGAAGTTGTGCTTTCAGGAGGAGGAGGAGGAGGAGGAGTGAGAGGAGGAGGCACATTACCACAGGCTTTAATAGGAGGAGATATTCTGTAGATTAAAGTCGATAAAAGTCAATAAAAGTCATTATTCCTTAGTGCAGGTTCGAGTGAGCATCCCTCAAAGTATGATTTATGTATCCCTGAGCTGCTGATCCGAAAGCTGCTGAGTTAAAGGACCATGCTGGTACTTTTGCATGTTTCAGCCCAATATATACAACCCGTGTAACACATTATATTGCTGACAACCGTTTTCCAAAATATACTACCAGAGTGGTAAATATTAGAATTTGGAATGGGAAGAGGAGAAAATCAATGGATCTTTTAATCGAAACCGTGGATGAAATCATGCTAGCGCAGTCCCGTTTTCTGACCTGGGGGCAGGATAAAGAACTGCAGCAATGCTCATTTTTATTCCCGACTTTCTCAAACCATATTTGTCACAGCTGGGGAGTCGTTGGTGCCAGAAGGGGCTGTGTTCTTGCAGGGAATGTGGGTTCTGAAGCACTGAAAAGATCCCTTTAGGAATCACAGGCTGTGACATTGGATTACCTGTTATTTACTCCACTGTGACACGAACACATAAAAGCTCCCCCTCTGTACCAATGATGGATTAAATAAATACACATTTCAATTAAAATCACGTACTGAAATCATTCAAACATGCAAACCATTTACAAAAGTACAAACCTGCAGAGTGACTATCATCTTCCAAACTTTTCTTCCAGATGATCTCTGAAATTCTTCAGTCATGTTAACTTTTTTGCCATCGTTTTGACATTTTATCGATTATGTCAATGGTTCAATTTTCATTTTTCTTGGTTATGAAGCACTTTTGAAACATGCTAAATAAATAAGTTTAAAAAAAAGTAACTAAGAGAGTGCACCGCTGCTCAAAATGGCTTCCCAAAGGCTCAGCTGTGTACTTAAAAGAGAATTGGTCTTTTGTGATGCCTCATGTCAAGATGTCTGCCGCACAAATAACTGGAACCAAAGTAAAATGAAGGGGAGGAAATGACAGATACAGCTGGATAATCATTAACCTGTCACGGTGTACAAATCAGGCCTCCCACTCAGAACTTTGTGAAATAAAAGGTTTTCAAACAAGATAAGCGCATTTACTTTGAACTCATTCAGTGCAATTTTCTCAGCGGATTTCTCTTAAGGCAGTGGTTAAATGGAGGGAAAATGTTAATCCCATTGCAATGCTCAATCATCGAAAAATTAAGATAGGCATCGGCCCAAGACTCCAGTCCAGCATATTAAAATGGCTTTTGCTGCTGTGTGACCAACAAAGGACATTGAAATGATAACAAGTCAGGAAAAATTAAAGACTCTTTTCCAAGTTGGAAACACAGAGAGATTCTTTCTTTTTAGGTACATAGCAACCGTGGCTTTTATTTATTTATCCCCAATTCCTGATCAAAATCATATAATAGTCCCAATGCAATATTTATAGTTTTTGATATACTGTTAATAGCCTGGCAAAGTTAGCAAAACAAGTCAAGATATATTTGACAATGTACTAACTTTAAGAAATAATACCCTACATTACAGCTTTACTATATAGTTTTCTTGTCCTGTAGTGATTTGTTTAGAGGATTCCTACCATTGTGAACATGTCGTTTGTAGCAGCCATTTCAACCGTTGCCAGAAACGGGAAATTTGTGAAGTCATCACGTAACAATAGTCTACAGAAATGGCTTAATAATTTCCCTGAAAACACGCGCTGGCACTCTTAATAACTTTGACTTTCAAGGAAAAACACCATAAAAGTCTTTCACGGAAAGTAATTCTAAGGGGAAAAAGGCCACAGAATTAGCTTCTTATCTCGGAAACCTAAAAAGTAACAATTTTTTCCCGCCGCGCCGGAAGACGGATAATGAAAGGATTGCTGCGTGTTTCTTCAAACAATGACAACAAGTGTTTTGCATTTACCTGATAACACTGTTAACAAAGCTCTCTCAAGACGATATCAATCGCTGAAGTTTTCTCCTTTCTTCTCTTGTTTGGATTAGAATGAAGCATGGTGCCAATGAAAATCTGTCCAAGAAACAAAAAGGTTATTTGCCAACAGAGATTTTTGGAGATTCGTTGTTTTAGCTGTTTAAGGCTGATTAAGATACTATCAGACTTTTTTTTTTTTTTTTNTTTTTTTTTTTTTTTTTGGTATTCTATTGCCCTAAACAAACACACCACAGTACTAGCATGCTTCCAAACCTGCTTGCATCATCTGCACTTATTGAAGCAAAGGAGGAATTTTGCTTTATTAGAGGGAAAATGAATTGTGAAAAGTTGTCATGACTGATGCCATTAGACAATTCTTTCTTTCTTGGGTGTAGGAAGTGAAAATAAAATATTTTATGCCTGCATCAAGCAACTAAGATGCTTGTTAGCTTATTAATTGGTTAACTCTCACTCTTTAACTCTTTCTTTTGGTAGAGTTAATGTTTTTCTCTTTTTCTGCTCTCTTTTGTTTATTGGCATTGGGAAACTGATAATGATGACAGGAACAGATCTTGTTTCTGGGAGAAAACAGTTGCAAAGCTTCATATCTACTTGTACTTTGCGCTTTCCGTTGTCTGTGATTGTTTCTATGATCCAAGCAGCCCTCCGAAAAAGGCGTTTATCCCTCCGCCTGTGTTTTTTTTCTGCATCCATGCACTATTTGGAGTACTTCTGTTTGGAGAGATTACTGATACAGATGAAGGGTGGCAGAAAATGAGCCCATAAATGATTCTGTTCTGCATTTTGTGCAAAGCTTGAAGACCATTGACACCAGCATTTATGCCCTAAACACCCACCACAAGTTAGTAATCCAAGAACTGAATTTGTGTTACCCCATACAGAAGGAAATACTCCTGTGGGATAAGTCCAAGTAGAAAATGCTTTCCCTGCGTTTGGCATTTACCACTTGTTATCTTACTTTACTTCCTACTGTCTGTACATTTGAAAAGACCAGTCAGATCTGTCTAGACATATTGTGCTGTATATTATTTGCAATGATTGACTGAAAAAGCGAAGGAATGCTGAAGAGAAGGGAGACCTTTCAGAGGCAGGTAATGAGTGCATCAACTTTCTAAGAAGCTTTCTGGTATCTCTGACAGACCGAACAACTTCAAATGTCTGATCCAAACTGTTCCAATACAAACTTGGCATTAGCACAGAATTTAAACTCCTTTATTACATGCATTTTCTACAACCCTTTGCCCTTTTTCCTCCAGCTGTCTCCACACACACCGAGGGCGAAGATAAGATCCAAGTTCTGCTGATGGTGGAGGGTGGAAGGTATGTTGGTCTTTGAAAAGTCATGTATTAATTGGTAACATATTTGTGATACAGCAACACTATGAATTATTCACCGTTTTCTATTAGCTTTGATGCCTTTGTGGAAGAGTGAGAGTCCACTTTACCTATGGTAACCACCCAAGGTAATTAAAGCAGGTAGAAAGAAGAGGTGAAGTGGCATGTAACATCTGAGCCCTCGCACAAGCCGACATTGTTAGAGCAACGCAGCAACGTGTGTGCTTACTCCCTTAATTGCGGTCCCTGGGTGTGTTTTTGATCAAATCTCACAGGAAACACTTTTGAATTCCTTTAATCTTCTCTCTTGTTGATTTAGCCACACATTTCCATATATTGTCAACAACTTTGCTTCCAAAATGAAATGTTACTGTTCATTATATTGTTGCATATTGCAGTTTTAATAACGTTTTTTTTTTTTTTTTTTTTTGCTTCTTCCTTTATTAGGACCATTTACATACGTGGCTTCCACAGAGTGGATTTTGCACTGTGGCACTCTGCAATCACACTGGCTGCTGGCACAGATGGGAACGCGCTCAGCAACCAACAGCTCACTAAAAATGGTGTCCCGATTATAGTCGACAGTTGCATTGCTTTTGTCACTCAGTATGGTGAGTTGCATTATAGGATTGTTGCATCCATAGGTTGAGTCATTGCCCTGTCCATGTGCTGTGTTTGCTAGTCATAATCAGATTCTGAATATATGATTAAAAATATGGAGAGGGCACAAACTCATAGGTCAAGCGATGGCCTTAATGAAAATCATCCATCCATGCCTCCCATCTTCTTCTGTTGGGTCCAGGTTTGTGCCAGAAGGGGATTTACAAGAAACTGGGGGACCCTGATCGCGTAGCGCAACTCCTGGAGGAGTTCACCCGGGACGCCCGCAACGTGAAGCTGCGGAAGAAGGAGCATCAGCTGGAGGACGTGACAGACACGCTGAAGAGCTTCTTAGCCCAATCAGAGGATGCGCTGCTGACCAAGGAGCTCTACCCGTACTGGGTGTTTGCTCTGGGTATGGGAGTCAAAACGTTTGAATATGTGCTTATGACTTACATACAAAAAAAATACCGTAAATGTTCTAAAAGCTGGTATTCAAGTAATGGCCGATTGTGGTTAGCATGAACAAATAAAGGCCGGTCTCAAATAAAGGCCAGATTGGCGTATGTTACTAAACAGAGAAATAAGGAGTGTGTTTTTAGCTCGGCAACGTGCTGATTGACCCCATAAGGTTTTAAAGGAAAACTGACAGATGCTAATTACCTATAATACATCAGAGTGAAACGCTGGTTAGAAGCATGGAGGTTACACATAGATTAGAAATAACGGTCTACCTCGAATAAAAGCCTGCCTCAAAGGCCTGCTTCTCTCTGCAGTCGAGCTAAGTAAAGGCCACTGTTTGAGCATTTATGGTATTTATTAATTCAGCAACAATGTGATGGATGCATACTACATATAGCATATCAATAAAATCAAGAATTTTCTTTGATGCACAGTAAATTTGCAGTATCTTTGTTATTTTGGATTTTGGATTGCACCAGTCTTCAAATTAGGGTCGCAGAGTAGAGATGTAGAATTTGACTGGCTGATATCATGACAGGCTTTTTTCTAAATCTGTTGTCTGGCACATTTGGTATTGTATGAAAACACCTGTAATCTGTGTGGTTTATAGATGAAAAGGACGAGAGGCAGCGAGTAGAGAAATACTCCACTTTCATACAGAGTTTGCCAAAGATTAACAGGTCGACCCTCAATGCTCTGCTGCAGCATCTGTACAGGTACACACACACACAAACAACTTCACACATTCATAGCTCTGTGCTTACATAGCAAACGAGGGAAATAGTTTTTGTCTTTATCTTGTCTTCTGTTGGATGGTTTGAACTGATGTCACTCTATCCAGACACCATCTGCAGCAACAGATGTAACAAGTACAGAGACGTGAAGGTTCCAAACCCTGAGTAGACCAAGGATTGCTATTTGTCTGATTAGCCTGTTATCCCTTTGCTGCTAATAGTCCAGCCTGATCTCTGTTTTTTAAATTTTTTTCTAATTCAGTCAGTTTGGAAAAGTTAGACAGAAAAAGACTGTTTGTGTTGCCATTGAAGCATCACTGTCTTTAATTTGAAAACGATTCATCAATTCTCATATTGTTTGTACTATTTGTTGGCAACTTCTGCATGAGGCAGATTGGCTCTTTTAAAACACAGATTATTAAAGCAAACACACAGCTGATGTCCACGGCTCAAGAATCAACATTCTGTTATTTTGGCAAAGCAGATTGTCGACAGTCTGATTAAATATCAGCAAGATAAGAAGAAACATCATTTATTTTTTGGAAACTCTTGCATCAGTCATTTGTTAATCACATACTCGCTCAGACATTGCATACATAGATTCTGTCCACTAGCCTAGCATGAGATTTGGATCTTGTCCTGCAACTTGGCTGCATAATCCTGTCTGGTTTTATCACCTTCACTTTCATCAAAGGACCATACAGGTGGTTTTGCATTTTTGAGACAATATATGCAACCTGCATACCATAGGTTACCGATAACCATTTCCCAAATCATACGAGTGGAGTGAAAAATATTAGAATATTGTTTTTCCTACCTACCAGGCTCACCAGCATGCTATTAAAATCAACTTGTAAGGACTTGAAATGTGCTTGAGATAAAGTAAGTAAGTAAAGTTCGTGTATGCAGGTAGTATAGCATGTAAAATCACTGGTGTGGTCCTTTAAGATACAAACGCTCCGATGTCTTGATGCTGTGATTTAGCTACATTATGGTAATGATGTTAAGTGTTTGGAGAAAACTTAATTGGCTGTTTTGCTGAATTTGGACTGAGGTCTAGCATTTTAAGCAGCTCCGTGTCTGAACGCGTCTCTGTGTGCAGGAACGAGAGATTGAGACTTTGAGAGTTTGGCGCATATGTGTGTTTTTTTACCGTGACTGACTCTTATTTCTGTGATCCAGGATTCAGCAGTGTTCACACCTCAACCACATGCCGAGCCAAAGACTGGCTTCCGTCTTCTCCTCCTGCCTGTTCCAGACACAGGGACAAACCCCGCAGGAAATTAACGTGGTCCATGACCTCATCAGCAACTACGTTACACTCTTCAGCGTGAGTCAAAGAAGTTTCCATACTTTTTTATTTTTATTTTTTTAGATTGACTGGGAGAGAGTAAGGCTTTAGAATGACTCCCCAATCAATAATTAATAACAGATGAAGAATATTTTCAATGTTTAAAGGATTTGAAAATTACCGTATTGCATATCTAAATCCCGCTGCGGGCACAACGCTATTTCAACTCTTCCTTCAACCATGTGGGAGCAGAACTGTTGTTGCCAAATCTCTACAATAGGCTTGACTTTGCTGATGAACGGATGGGTGGGGGTGTGGGATCAGTGATACCCTTTGAGAGCTGCCTGGCTTAAGGGATATGAATGCTAATTCCCAGCGGAATGCCTGGATCCCTCTTGTTCTGATGTTAAAGGAGGAGCATTCACTCCAAATCGGTTCGGGACACCATCATTCGCATGACAAATAGCCATTAAGCTCCACCAATCATGAGCCCAATAGCAATGAATACCCACACTGTGACATAAAATGAGTGAGAACGTTTCACTAATTAAAGCACCGGTTCTGTGCTGGATGTGGCCGATTGGGCCCATTATTAGGTCTGAACACACACGTCTTCCAATCTTCTCTGGCATTCGAATAACTTGAAGAAAGCACGTCGTTCTCTGAAAATGGTAGTAAAATAGTTGGAATTAAAAAACAAAAAAGTAATTTCCCCTCTACAGCTTTTCAAAATAAAAGTATGTGAGGGCCCATTTATGTATCAAGCATTTGCAGCCAACTTTATTCTTCAAAATTAGTGGGTGACCCACTTCACTCCCTTTTCTGCGACAACTTTATCCTGGTGTAATCTATTTAGCAAGGCTGAAATGATCGCTTCGTGATCCTATTGCAATGTGGTGTGTGTGTGTGTGTGTGTGTGTGTGTGTGTGTGTGTGTGTGTGTGTGTGCATGCGAGGTCTCAAACAGATCAATGAAGAGCAGGTGCAACAGATGAAAAGAGAGAATAGTTTCATCACACGCTGGAACAACAAGAAGGACACCACAGTAAGTCAGACACTAAATGGAAAACACAAATGGCTTTTTGTGTGTGTGTGTGTGTATCAGCTTGCATACACACATCAGCATCTGTCCAATCAGGGATTCATTTAAAGCATTCTCCTGTTTTTCTGACTGGAATGAGGGAGGGAGGTGGAAAGCGGAGGCAGCAGGAGGAGCAGGTGATGAGAAAGGGCTTTGTTCCTGTTAACCTTTACCACAAGCACTTTATGCCTGGATGGCTCGGCCGAGAAAAACATTTGGTTCAGATAACTTGAAAAAAAATTTAATCATTCGCCTCTGCTGTTGTTGAAATCTGAAATAAGTTGTTTGTGCCTGCTCCCTCTTGTCTGAAGGCTTTCAGAACATGTCTGCTGCTGTGGGGCAAAAGGTTTACTCAGTGGAAAGCCTGTGCTAGTATAAATCTCATGCAGGTGAAAATAGGGACAGCATTCTGGTTATGGATTTGAATTTGAGGGTTGGTTCAGAAAACCTATCTTTTAATATTCCCAATAACCATTTTAAATATTTTGGCAGGCATTGAAAGGATTTCTTAATTAAAAGTGACCTGTTTTGTATTACGTGTATGCTAATATGTATTATCTAATATCAAATATAGGCTAGTTATTAGGAAGATGTCTTTAAATATATAGTGAAAGGAGAGTTCAAGTTCAGGATTGTTTTAAAAGAACACTTAGTAAAAGATGTAAGATTTGATAAAAAAAAAAAAAAAAAANAAAAAAAAAAAAAAAAAATACTTTCGTTTCTCTGTGAATAATACAAATTCTAATATTAAAACAAGATTGAGAATAGACTCAAACAAACCCATCTCTGTCTCCTGGTATAAATTTTTTTTTTTTTTTTTTTTTTTTTCACTTTCACAATAACGTGTTAACATTTCCTCGATACTTCTTCAAAAAATGTTTAAACTGACAGCAGAGTTAAAGTTAACACTTCAAGACAACATTTCAATTCTGGTGAAACTGAAACGTCTCCCATGCGCCCCTTCCACATCTCCTACTTTGTCTCTGACTGTGCTCTCTTTATTTAGCCAGTTTGCATTCCATTAATGGTACGGGGTTTAGTTTGCCTGCAGCTCTGAATACGACCTTTGTATTCCGCAAATCCTCTAATGTTTCTCTCACTTTTCTCCATCTAGATTCATGCCACAGTGGGGCAGGAATTGGAGAACAAAAGCCAATTAATCCAGCTGCATTGTTTTTGCAATTCAACTGATTTCTCAGTCTCGCTCTATTTTTCCGCTTTTTTCTCTTCTTCCGTAGTTCTCTCCGGCTGGGGACTTGATCTTCGAGGTGTATGTGGAAAAGAAGGAGCCAGAGAACTGTTGTTTAATCAAGGTATACCCCGTGTTCACGTGTGCACGCAGTGTACGTCTCTGCTTGAATACGTACATCTGTGTGTATGCCTGCTTTCCCATGAGGCTTTGGGTGTTAACGTGAATGAAGAGTCTGAGCGAGTGAGGGAGATGGAGAGTGGGGGATGAAGGCAGGAGGAGGAGGAGGAACGAGGGACGAGGCAGAATGAGAAGTTGAGAGGTTGATAGAATAGGGCCGAGACCTTCGTGGTTTAACCTGATGGGATTACCACCGCGGAAATAAATCAAAAGCGAGCTAATCAAAGAAATGTCGATTTAATTGTGTGAGTAATTGCATTTTACAAGGCGCACGAGCCGCCGTAGGTTACGGGCTCCTTTCTCGGGTCGGTAACGGCGGTAGAATAGGCGTGCGGGAGTTAAAAGGAGCTGCTCAGCAACAGTTTGACATTAATGCTCAGCTCTCTCTCTGAGGAGTAAAGTGGAACATTTGCTTATTTTAATCCTGTTCACATACGCAGAGAACATGACAAGGCAGCAAGTATTTAATCAGACTCATTGCTGCGAGACTGAGGTATCCGTATTACAAATGTTCTGTATTACACACTCGGTACTGCGGGTTTCTTTAAAAAGGACACATGGCTGAAGGTCGTGATATGAAGCTGACTACCAAAGGTTAAGAGCTGAACATTTTCTTGACTTCTTCTGTTCTGTTATTTGCTTAAGCATCTATTTTTTTGTTGCGTCTTGTGGCAGATCTCGCCCAGCATGAGGTCCACCGAGCTGGCAGAAATTGCACTCGGCATGAGGAACCTCACCTTGAACGCTGACGACCTTTGGATGACCTTTGAAGTTATTGAGAATGGAGAGCTAGGTACGCATGATTTCAACCTGACCAGGTTCTACCCTGCAACTCACGCAGTGGATGCTGGGATAGCCTTTAACATTTGCAAGTCCACTTGTCTCAAACTACCACTGCTAGATATTCTGATATGTAAATTAAAATGTTTTAAATAATTGAATTAGCAACTACAAACACTATTTTGGCCTTGACTCTAGCTGGATTGTAGGAAAAGATCCTTCTGTTTCCGCCATGTAAACCTTTAAAGCTCTGTATTTTCAGTGATCACAGATGTTCAAATGTTGAATAATTGAATATGACAGAATTAGTCGAGCAGGTAGATGGATATTGTGTGACTGGAAGAGTTCAGGTGCTCATCTGATGTCAGTTTACCAATTTACTGACAGGTAAGGTTAAGAAAACCAGATCACGATTACAATCTGTTGTGCCTCACCTCAGACTTTTGACTAACTTTACATATTAAGTTAAATGAAAGTCAAGCCTTCTGCTTCCTCTCTTAAATCCCACATCACATTGTAGTGAAAGTCTTTGATCCAAACTTTCTGCTGTCGTCTATAACCAATTAATGATTAATGCTTCACATCAGCATATGAAGAACTATTCTCATTCAGTGCATATACAGTACCCTTCTCTCACTCCAGGACCTCATGATGATTGTTCTGTATCTCTAATGAACAAGTGTCTGCGAACATGGAAGCATACGGAGAAATTAGCCGAGCCTCGTCGGTTTGATGATATGCACATTAATTAATCTATATCATCATATGTCATAAATTACCTTCACTTCCTTGCATGATCAGCCTGGGGAGCTGACCCAACTCGTCTCGCATTAATATGCAATGACGGCACCTCTGCCTCAACCGCCCTCATTTGATCATACCGCGGGACGCATGATGAGCGAGGGAAGCCAAAGTTGAGCTTTGCCGCAAAGTTGCTTAGCTGGTGGCCGACGTGCACTTTTCATCAGTTCGCTGAGAGTTTACACCCCACTCTTATGTTTGTTTTTCCCTCCTCACAAACTTACAGAGGACATGCCGTCCTCTTCTAAAAAACGAAGGTGTTCTGAATACTGAATATATTTGCTGACAGTTCAGCATATTTTCCATGCCAAGACAATGTGTCTGTGGCAGAGTAAACAGTCAAGCTATTTTGAAGCCTGTAGCGTGACAGGTTTTGCTCATAAAACCATAGAAAAAGGAAGGGAAGTGCGTTAATTAGCTATTTTGGAGGATAACTACAGATAAACAGTGTTATCGAGGACAATAGGCAGAATAGGGGAGCTAATATTTGTTGGGAAATGAGGAACTAATTCCATGGCCTGGGTCTGCTGAGATTCCAGCAAAAAGATAAGCTCACTGTTATGAATAAGTTATGCCATTCTGACTCTTTCTTTCCTTCGGTTATGGCAAACTAAGGATGGAGGCATCAGAGGGAGGCGGGGTGCTGGTATACAAATTATCTTTTTTGTTTTCGCTGATAGCATGTGCCCTGTTTACCAATTAGAATGAGATAATAGGTCTATTTTGCACATGAGTGTGTTTTTATAATCACGTTCTGATATGCTGCAGATAATTTCAACTACTTGATGATAAAAATGAGGAGAACAACAGCATCATTCTGTTAATTGGTTAACTAACATCAGTTACGGATCTTATGATATAATTTTGCGATGGTGTTTTGGGCAATTAGAATATATCTATGCCTCAGAAAAAAATGGCTTTTTGTTTGGTAGAGGAGAGAGAGTAGAGGGGGGGTTTGAGCTATTGTTGAAAGTTTTATTTTATTCATTACATTTTGCTACTGCTGATATTTCTTCTGTATATTTATTGTCAACAGAGCGGCCCTTGCACCACAGCGAGAAGATTCTGGAGCAGGTCCTGGAGTGGAGTAATCTGGACTCGCCGAGCTCTGCTTTCCTTGTTATCAAAACATTTCCAGAGGCCAAAAACGTAGCTGACAGTACAGGTGCGTTGATGGTACACAACTTTCAAAATGTGAAGTATATTTTTAAAGTGAACCTGTGGGCCAAAAGTGGCACATCGATCCCTACCCACTATCCCTTTTACTGTGGAGCGTCACGCCACATGAAGCATTCTGTATCACAGAGTGGGGTGTAAGGAGACAGGTTGAACTGCCTTAAAGCCTTAAAGCTACAGGCTTGTAAAAAGTTGTTGATGTTAACCCTTAAATGCATAGGATGGGTCTTTAGCGACCCAGGACCACATTATGCACCTCTAATTCATTCATTTTTTTCAATTAAGCCCTCAACCCCCTGGTATTCCTTAAACTCTTTGTTTTTAACAGTTTTGTGGTTTCAAGTATCAAAATTGATGAAAATAATTGTTTTTCTAATGTTTTTCGCTAAAGAGTGTATAGGGTCATTACGGACCCGAGGTGTGTAAGTGTGTCACTTTTTTTTTTTTCCTGGTCCACAGACAGCAGATAATAGTTGTGTTTTCAACTTTGGTCCTTAGGTGGCGCTGTAGTATCACTGATATGATGAACAAACGCTGAAACAAGCTGTTTCTGCTGTAAACTATGCTGCTAGCTTACTGCTAAAGAAAGACGCTGCAGCACCATGTTAAGAGCGGCTTTGATGACGGGATCTATAAGTCATTGTAAAAATATAATATGGCAAAAAATGTTTTTTTTTTTTGTGGATTTGTTATCATTCATAAAATATTCTGAAAAGTTTACAAGCAAAAATATTTCACTTTGTAGCTCAATTTGTGTTNTCATTCATAAAATATTCTGAAAAGTTTACAAGCAAAAATATTTCACTTTGTAGCTCAATTTGTGTTGTGTACGTTACGGTTCTGTAATGACCCGACGTATGTAGGAATGGATGGAAAACAACTCATGCATTTAGGGGTTAAAGGATCTATGCTCTTTTAAGCCTTGAAATCTTAAACATTTCTTCTGTTATTATTATTATTATTATTATTATTATTATTATCTGAGTTTGAAATAGGCCTCTGTCACACATTGTTTACTGATGCCATGATCTTCAGCACCATGGACAGCATGCAAACCCTTAGCATAGTCAGCATATTTACAGTATATTTAGCAAATATCTGCCTGTCTGATCAAAATAATATTTGACAAAGTCATTGCTTCCATGCAAAGGTTGTGTATTATAGAAGTCAGCACCATTGCACTTGCTGCCATNCAGTGATTTAATGATCCCTAAACACAGGGAACCCTCCAAGCGATCACACCAATGGAGGGGAGTATCCAGACCAAGGGTCAGATTGGGATTGAACCCAAATTTTCATACATTGATCAAGATTCATGTTGAGTCTGTCGCTTTGAAGACTTCATCATTAGGCGACTCAATTGACAATCGAAGGCAAAGTTGCCAAGAACAGCGCCATGCTGTGCAGTGGCCACATTCGGTATTGCAGCTGAATTGATGCCCTTTGACCCAGAAAGACTTTAGATACACACACACACACACACACACACACACACACACACACACACACACACACACTTTGAAAAGAAAAAGCTGTTAAACCAAGAAAAGAGAACTTTCAAAAATCACTTTTTGATTTATCAAAATATAAAACTTTTAATTCAGTATATATTTTTTTCTTAGTATAAAGACAGAGAGTCTTATTAGCCATAATGTTCATGTTATAAACTCAACTTGTATATGAAAAAGAGGGCAAATTCTACATCCTAAAGTTAGAGTTAAATTTAGTTCTAAAGTTAGTTAAAGTCACATTTTGGTCTTCATTGTTGACTTGTGCACCCGTTGTTCCGGTTGAAATGATTTTAGTGCTTTTACCACAGACCTGAAGCAGTTGACGAAAGGAGCTTATTTGAAGTTCAGTGATGGATCCTCCAAACTGCTGTCAGGGCATAAATTCCAGGACAAATACGTTGTACTACATGCAGAGAAGCTGCTGCTCTACAGAGATTTCAAAGTAAGCAAAAATTTGTTCTCGACTTAATCTACTACCACATCTACTGTAAACACTTGCTTCCATATGATTTTGCATGCAGACGCAAAGTATCAGAAGAGCGGAGAGTCACCAGGGAATTCAGCTGTTTACAACTGCTTAAGAGAACCGAAACATGCTCAGAAATGCAGCCTATATGACTGTAACCAAATATACCTTTATCTGCTGGGACCCCATCCCGACCAGACCCCCCCTTCTTCCATTCCCTGGTGACATGTCCTTCTCAGAGTTCCATTTCGCCGAATTAAGGGGGGAAATTACCCATGGTTTTGGACTTTACACTTTATTTGAGAAAAGGAAGAATACGGGACCAGCAGGCCTGGGTTCCCCAGAGGGTTTTTCTTCTCAGCCCATTTCTTCAGTTGAAACATGGGATTCGGGAAGGACTGCGAAGGAGTGTTAATAATTGATGGAGGTGCAGTAATTCTGGCAGTAGGAGGGTGGGGGGACTTAGGGGGAGGGGAAGTGTTGAAGGGCAGGAGTGAGAGCTGAAAGCTTCTCTTTGTCTTAATTACAATGATATCAAGTTTCACAAAAATGCGGCTAATTACCACGTAAATACAAAGGAAATTAGAAGTGTTAGTGAAATGTAATTGATATTATTTGGCCTCAGCATTTCAGCTTTAGCGTGTTGGATGATAATAGAGGGTGTGATTGGTGGGTTGTGATGTGTAGGTGTCAGAGACGGGTTTATCTTTGCCGTATTGTTAATTTCTCTTTGTTGTTTGGAAGAAATTTGATGATGTATTTGAAATGAATTGTTCGGCCTTATTGTTATGAAACAGCTCCCATATTTTGTTTTATTTTATTTTGTTTTATTCTGTTCTATTTTTAGCTTATTTTATAATTTCAATTAATTTAATTTCATTTTTTTTAACATTTATTTTCTTTATTATGTGATCTTATTCATTCAAGTAGATTGATATTTTGGAAATGTTCCTAGTATTTATTTAGTTATAATCCAGCGCTTTGACAGGAAATTTCCATATTTTCAGAGCAGTAAAGCAGAGAGATCGATTCTACTTAAGTCTGTGAAATGTTACATCGGTCTGAAGAAAAAGCTCAAACCTCCAGCCAGGTAAACTGCACTTACATACATGATACATAAATAGTTTTTGTTTATTGCATATGAATAAAAATGGAATTAATATTCTGTGATTGGAAGATAAACTAGTGATTATTTATCCTTACCGTTTGTGTGTGAGATACAGTATATTTTGCTTTCTCTCTCCCCCGACGTTTTGTGTTGAACATTCCTAAACTACGACTGACCCATCTTATTTTTCACTGTAATGAAATTGATTAAAAGTAATTGCATTTTAACAAATAGAAATTATCAAACTCTGCCTCTGCAGATAGAAAACCTTGCCGCTGCTGTTTTATTTTAATGATCTTCTATTATTGTAATTTATGACACACGCCGGAGCCATAGCTTTTCTTGTTGGTCAAACAAAGAGGAAATTTTGAGAAGCCAAACCCTATATTTCACATTACCCAATTATAATTCCTCATAATTTTCCCCATGTCGGAATTAGAGTCTGGGGAAGCGTGAAAAATGAGTCCAGAAATGGATTGTCTGCATTACGCAGTCCTTCAGGGGAGGAAAAGTGGATAAGAGAGGGAGTGGGAGATGAAAAGAAAGAGGGGACAGAAGGAAGTAGCGATAGTGTGGTATTGTAGATATACTGTTGAGTGGGCTGTGGGAGAAGTGATATGGAGAATAAAGAAATAAAGAGTGAGTTGAGGAGAATGGAGAGAGTCGTGGTGAGAGGGTTAGGAGAGGCACCGCTCCAGTACCTCATTAGGCAGAGGTCTATCTTTGAGCCGCCGACTGCGGGGTCGGATCTGCCGCCGTAACTCACAGGAGTGGTGCTCCAGGCTGCTCGCTCTCCATCTCTACCCCCTCCCTCCCTCCCTCTCTTTTTCTCTTTGTTCTTCCCCCACTTCTCTGCTCCTGTTCATCCAGAGCCGTGAAGGGTTTCGGGGAAGGTGTATTCTCCAGGAAGGTGGTTTTTTCACCTTCTACTGCCTCTGTGCAGGTTAAATCCCACGTACTTGCACCGACACGCCGGCATATGTGCATGCAGAATGCGCACATCACCTTTTCTTATCGTTCTCAAGGCAGAGCGTGGGAAGACGGCACCTGCTGAATCTACCTTGTAACGTCATACAATTAGCTGTATGTGAATGCCGTCATTTACATATAACAGGCTGTGTTGATTCTGCAATAACACACATTTTTCCCTCTTGCCAGACTATTTTGGTGATTTTAATATTTTTATTTTTCCTAATAAAGGTGAACAGCATGTGCTTAATGTATCATCCACCTTGGACCAAAGCATATTGAGGTCTGCCCACGTATAAACATGTGGGCAGGAAATCAACTGATTAACTTAATTCATTCCGCTGTTTAGCAAACAGTATAACTAGTGAACTTTCCTGTTTGCATTTTAAATGCGCGCTTTCAACCTGCAGCGATCTTCATCAGAACTTTTTCTCCGAGCTTTTTTGTTCCAAATCTGGATGCTGTTTAAATTCCGTGTCTCATAAAAACAATTTGAAAGCCCTTGAGATGAAGCTGTTGTCCAGGACATTTAAATTTTTTCGCCAGTTTGCAAAAGCAAACCATGACTCGTGTCCTTCTCCATTTAACAGCTGGGGCTTCACAGTCTACACCGACAAACAACAATGGTGAGTCCTTTACAGTAATTCTCAAATTATAATTGGAACGTCACTTCTAATAAACCTATGAATGGAATTAACATGATGAAATGGTGCTTTTAGCGAGTAATTAATACACATTGTCTTTCTGTGTTTTATTTCGTCTGTTTGTTGCTGACAGTTCTCATATTTTCATCTGTTGCCACAAGTTCAGAGATTAAATCCATGAAACAAATTGAATCTACTGTGATACAGATATGACATGAGTGGAAAGGTGTAATTTACATAAGTAGCTGACAAAAACTGGTGTAATTGGATTCAACACTTCTCAAAGTATGAGCCCACATTATTTTTACATAAATTTTACTGTGGCATTTTGGAGTAAATAATTTCTAAAGTCCCTTACTCACACACGCGAGTGGCAAAACTCATTTTTGTTGAGTCTGAAAAATTGAATTTCACACAAGTAGTTGACAAAACTGGCACATCTCAGCGTATCTCAGACAAAAAGCAACCATAACATGAACAATTTTTACTGCAGCATTTTAAAGTAATTTCCAACTTGCAGAGGCATTTTACTTGCAGAAGTTCTCATATTTGATGAGCTCTAAAAATTGAAATTCACATAAGTAGATAAGCCTGGCCTGTTGGATTCAGCACGCCTCAGAATATATGAACATACATTATGAAAAGTTTTTACTGCAGCATTTTGGAGTAATTCATTTCCAAAGTCCATTACAGAGACATGTACGTGGCAAAAGTTCTAATTTTTGATGACCTGCAAAGATTGAAATTTACATAGGCAGTCGATGAAAGTGGCATGGTCAGATTCAGCACATCTCAGACGATAAGCAACCATAATATGAACAAAGTTACTGCAGACATTTTGGAGTATTTAATTTCCAAAGTTACAAAAAAAAAATGGCAAGTAAGTACAGGCTGGTTTAGGTACTGTCTCTTTAAGCCCCTCCCAAAAAGACTGCTCTGTTTTCTGATTGGCTAGCTATGTCAGACCTGAACTCTGCAAATGAAATAAATTTCAATATGTTACATTTTGATGTAAACATGTTATGGAATTAAAGGACTAATCAGATACAAAGCTTTAAGGACATTGGAGCGTCTGTGGATTTGGCTTGCTGGATGAATTCTTATACGTGTGAACCTCAAGTTTTGCAACTTTGACAAGATCCAATACATACTCTCTATTTTATAACACAATAAAAATCAGGGAAAAATAAGCATAATATGTCCCTTTTAAATCATAAGCCTAATTTGCAGCACCAGACATCGTTGCAAAGATATGCTTTACCCATGCAGATTCTCGTGATCACAGCGAATAACTGCCAGCTCATGTTTAAAGTGATCAGCGCACATTAACTTCTGCTGTCCCCTCTGAAGAAAAACCATTGCCAGCTCAGTGACTCACAACATCCAGTCACCTGTTTAAAATCCTGAGTGGAACTCTTTGACTGATGTGCCTTTCCCTCCTCAGGCATTTCTGCTGCGAGGACAGAGAAGCACAGGTCAGCTGGGTGACAGACATCATCAGAGTGAAGGTGAGTGGGCTTTCATAAGATGAGGCGAGATGCAGCTGTCAGAATAATAATGAGGTACGTACTCCACACTTCCCAAGCTTGATTAAGTCATTTAATGATTAGAGGCAGACGCTCAGGCGTGCTGTGACTTTGGGAGTGTCAGAGGCACTTTTGCTGTAGTTTTGGAAGCCCAAAAAAATACCAGCATATGTGTCCTTTTACCTTCCTTATTTAGATGAAAAATATGCCAGATTATGGCCTGAATAAATCATCTTTTTACAATCCGTACCTCGGAACGAGGAGATATGATAAATCATATTTCTGCAATCATCTGTAGTGTTACGCAGACGGAATGCATAAACAGAGATATACTGTAAAGTTTTGAGGTCACCCAGCAATAACATAAATCATTTTATGTGGAAAAGCTGTGAGGATAAGGTCAAGGCGGCTGTAACAATCGCATTGTGGTGCTTAGCCCCCACATAGAGCTAAGTGTTGCGCTGTCAGTCGCTGACGCAGCACATATGACTTAAATAATTCACAGCAAAGCAAACACATGGAGAACAGCTACACGTTTCAGTTTCTTCTTATTTTTTTATTTTTGCATGCATTCCTTCCATCAGATTAAACGGGCAACACATGCACGTTTCTGTACTCGTGCTTTCTCTCCTCTCAATTCCAAAATAAAGGAAGGAGAAAACAGTGATAATTCTAAAATCAAATAGCACCACCAGAGATTTTAATGTATCATCATCATAACCAAGCTCAGATCAAGATTTCACAGAAGCATTCCAGTGTCGTATTTGTATGCTCAGCACATTTCATTTGCATTCGCCCTCTGCTCGAATTCCTTTATTGAAAATCATCTCCAGCACAGTACTTACTTATCACAGGTACTTTCTGTAAAAGCCTTTTAGTGCATTAGTTTGGGGTAACAAGTAAAAAATGGCAGTGCTTAGGGAGAGAGATTGATCTAAAGGGGAAGCCAATTTTTGTCTAAGTGTTTCAAGGTGTTTATCACTATGGGCTCAGTAACTTTTTCATGCTCTTTGGAGAAGCTCTCGACTAAAGCTACAGCAGATTATATCCAGCGAAAAAATATTAGGATTCCTCTCGCAAATCCGCTAAATATCAGGATTGTCAGCTTCCAATGCAGGGCTTGTGGGAAGGACATAGGACTTCGGGGAAGGGCAAGAGAGAAAGTGTAGATGAAGTAAAGCAGCAGAGAGCATTTCAGTGTTCTTGATTTCCTTTCTCTCACCTGTTAGTGAGCATTGCGCTCAGGCAGTTTCCATAGCAACTGCTATGGAGGATCTTATTTTAAAGGGAGGTGGAATGAGGGTTGGCGGTGGTGGGGATGTTGGAGGGTTGGGGGAGAATGCAAAGGTCCAGGAACAGGTCCTATCAGGGATAAAGGTTTGTTACAGCACCACGGTCTGAGGGTCACCATGACATTAAAGTACACATTGTTAGGGAGGAAGTGCAGCCAGAGATCGTTACATGGTCTGTCTGAGAATCATCACACTCACCCTGATTTCCACAGGGCTGGGTGTAGTCTGGACAAAAACTGATATTTATACTGATGCCTAAATAACAATAGAGTGGTTATATTTTACAGCAATGAAGCTAAACTGAATAAATAGACTAAAAAGTCTAAAGTCTATTTCATGCCCTGTTTATGTGCGCATGTCTCTATCTATACCTTGTATAAGTGCAGAAAAGTGTGTGTGTGTGCATGTGCTGTACATGTAGTTGGGTATATGTGTGTTTGTATTCTCTTTGGTTTCACATCTGTAGAAGCCAAATAAACAGCAGAAGGCAGGTCATTAGTCATCATCACTAAAGACAGGGCTTTTAGTTTGGAAAATCATGCATTCAAGCAGATTGGAAGTTGCTTAGCTACGTCCACACAGTTTGTTTTACATTTATTTCTGGTTGCTCTAGTGTAATTAATCATTTGTTCAAACATGTGAAGAGAAACTAAACAACACAAAGTTTGCCAAAATTAGCATAACATAAATATAATCCGAATTTAAGCAGTTTTTACTTATGAAATATAATTTAATGAGCTAAGGAATCCATATTAAAAACAGAAACTAACACTAATGTCATTGTACGAGTAATTTCTTCCTGTTGGCTGTGTCTTCAGTGCGGATCAGACTTCTATTCAAAGAGTAGTAACACAAAAGAAGAAACTGCAGTTGGTAAATCCTCCATCAGTGGCACTGTGACTAAGGAACAGAAGAATCCACCGCACAACAAACAGGTGAGAAATCAGTATATCTCGCATAAATATGTCCGTTTTTCTGCTGCATTCATGTTCTATTCAGAGAAGCAGAAATTTGGCTTTTCTCAGCCCTATTTACACGATTTACTTGGAATACCAGCATCTGACATCATTTCACTTTGATCACTAGTGTTTATCACTGGGAGTTTGATGTGAGTGTTTTTACCAAGTCGGTGGTTCATTTTTACAGAAAATCTGATGTGCATTGAATGCAACATCATAGCAAAACTTGCATTCATCGTTTCTTACTGCAACTGTAAACAGTCCAGTTGCAGTAAAACATGTTTTAATTACTGTTTCAGCTCAGCTCTTGGAGTGTGTGTGTGTGTGTGTTTAATATTGGCAATCAATTAAATAAGAGAGAGAATGTTCTGTACAAAAGTTTTTTTTCACTTTATAAACTATTTGATTTTTGTGGAAATATTGGAGATATGGAGATATTTGTGAACCCCGTGAGGATTACACCTACTGCCATAAAAAATGTAGTAAATTTTGCCCTTGTGGTTTGTTGTCAAGTTAAAACTCTGCAGCCATTCATCTCCATCTGCCATTTTTTCCCCCCCACAGCTGACAGAGAAATTTTCCTTCAGCAATGGTGACCCAAAGACCATCAAGGACATCAGCCTCCACCCCAAGCCGGGCACGCCAGCCAACTGCCCGAGACCCATTGATCTCTTCCAGGCCTCAGAATCTAGGCACAGAAGAACCTCTCTAAGTGTTTGCCAGCTTCAACGCCACCCATCCCCATCCCCCACTAGACCCTTGCAGACTTTGACCCTTCCTCCTCAGGGTGCCTCCAAGTGCGCCAGCAGGAGGCCTTCTCCGGGTGGGGAGGGTATGATGCCACCAAATCTGCTGAATGAACTCAACTTAGTGCTGAGCAAAACCGGCCGCAGTGTCAAGAACGACGACTGAGAGCGAAAAGGAGAAAGTAAGGAATAGAGAAACGGGAAGATTGAGCAATCAGAAAAAAAATGTTGCTTGAGGATGATGGAGAAATAACTTGCAGTTGCAGATGGATGATGCAAAGTGCTTTTCACCAGAGGGGATAATAGCCTGAAGACTGCTGTTGAACTTGGATTTATAAAGAGATGATGCACATGGGGATGAGGAAAACAGGTGCGGGATGGTGGAGGTCACGCAGACCTCAGCTGGACACGGTCCTGACCCTACACTACAATCTGGATTTTGACGCCTCTAGAATTTTAATGCCTCTAGCAATTTAATGCATTAAGATAGAATTTTAATGCATTTGTTTCTTAGCGACAGAATCCACCATTCCATGCACTGGAATGCAATGAAAATCATTTGTGCTTGCAGTGTGCAAGAGATGAATGGTACCTGGTCATCGACTCTTCTCTTTTCCTGGCCATGAGTGACAGTTGTGCTTGTAATTATTTGTGTAATAATTTGTACATGTGCAATTATTTTTGTAGCAGTAACCAACCATTTGTTCACCTGTAACCTTTAGCTCTGCTGCTGTCGCTTGGCTCCTGACATCTGCAAACTTTTGTTTTTAATTTAGCTATTCTGCAGCCTAACATCTCAGAATTTGCACTAAATAATAGCTAATTGCTAATATATAAATATATTAATAAACCTTCTGTAATGCTTGACAGTCTGTTTTGCTCAATCCAAGCTGACTCCATCCATCCATTTATTGGGTCCGGGCAAAGACAGCATGCTAAGCAATGTTGCAGATTTCCCTCTTCCTAGCCACATCCTCCAGCTCTTATAAAAATACCACAAGTACATATGCAGACAGATGGAGAAAAAATGAAAAAAAAAAAAATAATAATCATCCCTCCAGTGTATCCTGGGTATGCTCCGTGGTCTCCTCCCAGTTGCATCCAGGAGGCTTCCTGATAAGTTGCCTCAGCTGACGCCAAGGAGCAACAATTCTACTCCGACGTCCGAACTCCTCACCCTATCCCTGAGAGTCCGACACCCGGTGGAGGAAATGTGTTTTAGCCGCGTGAATCTACAATCTCATTCTTTCAATTACCGCCCAAAGCTCATGCTAGCTAACGCGCTCTGCTTAGGTTGTGGAGACGAGTTGCAGGTCAAATTTTGCTCCTAAAGCTGAAAATTTGTTTCTGCATCACTAACTTTCACAAAAGCACAGCAAAATAGAAAATGTGATACACTTTGTAGCATACTTTACAAATCCAGAACAAGACCAAAAGAATATTTAAAAGAATCTCTCATTTTTTCTGTTGATTTAAATGAAACAGGAGAAATACAGTATATCAGTTTATGCTGCATCTTTGCCCTTTGTGAGTTTGTGTATGAGTGTGTGTGTGTGTGTGTCTGAGAGATAGAAAAAAGCTTGTTTCTATTTAGTTGAGCAGTTTGATGCTTTCTAGAATTTAACTACACATACCCCAAATCAGATAATTACCAGTTGCATTAAACAAAATGCAAGATGTAAAAATGGTTAAAATAATTAAAATAACAAAATGTAAGAAACCAAACCACATTTTTTTATATTGATTATTACATAAATGTGCGTAAACAAAATAAACACCAGTTGTGCAATGAAGATGATTAGTTTCATGGAAAAACTATCACTTTCAGGTTTGTTTTACATCAGAACTGTACCTTTTTCTGCTGAACTGCTGAAAGCACTTCATCTGTATTTTACTTGTATTTTAATATTGTGTTTGCCTTCTGCGTGTTTATAAAATAAAGCAATTTAAGTATATTTCCTAAGGAAAATCATGAAATATGGATAAATTTCCTTTTGTGAACAAATGTGAAGCATTGAAAAGAGGGAGAGTCATTGAGGCCTGTGGAGCAAATAAAACCCCACTGTGGATTTCAGTGTGAAACCTATTTAAAAGCACTCATACATAAATCATCCAACTTATGTTCTACATATATATAAATACATAACCATTTTATTCATAGATTTGATCAAATTCGAGTAAATGTAAGAATGAACTCCAAGTCTCAAGTCATACGCTCTCGTTGAATAATGTATTGTCGTCGGAAAATGCACACGTAGGCAATTGTCACACAGGTTCCTCCATGAAAAATTCATATTAACATTTTATTTTCATTATGCCTCATACACACATTGCTGGTCCTCTGTTTCACATTCTTAAATTCTAATCACAGAGCTTCCACGTTTGAGATTCATGGTCTGAGCAGGACTTATGAAGGCTTTGCACTATGCAAATGTGTATTTTCATTTTTATTAATACTCTAGTAGAAATGAACAGATTCTTAATTTGCCTTTTGGGGGTCCTTTATATTTCAAGGACCCATGCAGAGGATACAGATGCATAAATGAGGTCTGATGTGTAATTATATGTTCTATGTGGCTTCTGTGTTGAGATTTACAACATCTCATTTCATGTTTGAAAATGCATCATTACTGCCAAAATTAAAATGCAATCTCAATTACCAGATAATGTGCCTGACTGAGAAAGCTCATAGACAGATTGAAGCATCACAGAAATAATCTCAACCTGCAGTCAGATTTTTGCGCCTTTAATTTCAAACCTTCATTTGACTCAAGATAAACGAGGCCAAAGTTGCTCGGATTGTGGTGTTTATTTTAAAAAGTTTGACAAATTTTAGAAAATCTGCCATTATTCAAATGGAAAATGTAAAATTTCCAATTTCATTTTTTTATTTTTTTTTTGGCACTAAAATCCTGACATCGCACAAACATAACACAAGTTTATTTTGCACATTGTCTTTGAATGTCATTATGAATCTGATGGGCTTACGCATTTTGTTCTGGATTTTGCAGCAATTCTGGCAAGAGTTGATACATTCAATCGTCAAAATGAAAATTGGATTTTTTAATTTTCAATTTGTTGCACATACATAAATGGCAGATGAAACTGAAATTTGATTGTGTTTGATTGAATAATGTCTGTCTTTGACTTCCATAATTTGCACTGTTTGGCAGTTAATTGCCAGTTTTCTCTAAAAATCATATCATTGTGTACTTGAGAATACAGAAAACAACAGGTTTTCTAAAAAATGTTTCAGACAGAACTCAGAAACCCTTTCCGTTTCATGACATTACTTCATCCTGTCGCACAAAGGACTGTCTTGACTTTTCGTCCACTGCTTGTGTTTCTTTGTTTGCCGTGTGTGAATAACGCAGCGTCTTCCTTCCCTCTGAGGCCTACAGTGTATGAAGGTCACCATATGTTGTAAGAGCACTCAGCAAAAAAACCCCACAAAGTCATAAACAGCATTATTTTAAATGTTGACATTGACCGTGTCGCTCCAATGAGGTAACAACACGGATGCCTGCACTTTGAGTAAAAGGATGCAAAAGGAGCTGACATGCTTAAGAAAGAAAGGGAGATGACAAGCTGCTCCAAAAGCAAAGCCATCTGATTCAGTGTGAGACGCTTTTCAATTAAACATGGATCCCTGCGCTTTCAGAATAAAGGCGTATTGGATTTAATCTGATGCATTTCTGAAATGTGGAAGTTATTGATCAGCCTGTGGCCTTGTAGAAATGTCCGCTGAGGCTGTGATCTGATCTCTGGCTGTCTCTCTTCCTCTCTGTCTCTTCATGTACACCTGCTCTGCTAGCGTCTGTGAATAATATAAACATCAAGGGCGGAAATGAAAGGGAGTTTATGAGTGACAGCTCTCAACCTGACTCTCATACAAGTTTAGACATTTGTATTCCAGTCTTGCAGAAGCTTGAGCCTTGCAGAAGCTTGTCCTCATGCTGCCTTATCAAAACAGACATGCAATTAAAAATATATCTTTTAAGCCATATGCTTTATTTGATATACTTGCTCACTTTTAGAAGTACAAAAGTGTTACACACACCAGATGTCCATGAGGGAATCGTACACGAAAATGGAGAAAGCTTCGTCTACTGTAAATCAAGGCCTTCTACTGTTAATACCGACACACCGTAGCTGTATAACATGCGTGTCAAGCCGTGGCCCTTGTGATTTACATTTCCAGAAAGGGTAAGCCTGATATTAATGGAGTCGTCTGTTTTAGCAGCTATAAATAGCTCACCGCATGAAGTCGTCCCACTGCTGGCTGCCTTTTTTTTTACGCTGATCCACACATTCTGCCCTCTAATCTCAATTCTATTAATGTCTGGGTGGATATTTATGACACATGGACCCTTTTAGCCTGACATGGCTGTAAAGTATATGTTCAAACCAACCAAGCTTTATCTAATTAAAAGCCTCTGCAATTGCAATTCAACTGGGGACTGAGTGTTTAAAACCTCAATCAGTCGCTCCCCACCCCTCCGGGCAGAGGTAGGGAGCGAGTCACCGCAGAGTTAATAAAGATGGGAATGTTAAACATTCCAATTAAACATTGTGGGAATAAGGTTGTACATCATTTTCATATTTTCCATTATAGGAGCTGTAGGAATGTTGCCAGATGGAGGAGATCACCCTAGTGATTACAGTACATTTGTTTGGGTTCAAAACTCTGTTAACTGTCGCATACATCCATTTCCAATACAGCAGAGTCATTGCATGAAACACATCTACACACACCTTTACCTTTGGATTAAAGGGATCAAGGGTGTACGTGCAGTTTCAGAAGTGGAGGGGACGATTAATTTATCTTAACTACACTCAACTTTAAAAAAATCAGCATGAAAAGTATAATTTTACCAGTCCTCAGTAGTTTTCCCCCTTTTCCCTAAAACTCGTCTATAGCCTGAAGCTTATCCAGGCTGTGATTGGCTCCACCAACCAATCAGACACATAAGGCCAGGATTATACTTGATGTTAACTGTGCGTACGCATGTTGGCCGTCACGTTTGTCCTGCATTCTTTAAACCATTATGGGCACGTTCTAAAAAAATAACGCTATGTCGTTTGCAAGATGCAATACCAACAAAATCATCTGAAGAGTTTGGTCATGTGACAACACTGACCATTGCGGGACTTGTTTAATGGCCAACGTACTACCTGTGTTGTCGCAGATGTAAAATATTAATCTTTTCAGTTGTTACCAATTTGCGATTGTTCAGTTGTTTACACTGTTGAACAAAATTAGTAGTTTTTAAGGTGTCCGACAACCATTGATGATTTATTGTTGTCCCCCAAGTGGATATAGCACTTAATTCTCCAGATTGACATAAAAGTAGGAAAGCAAGTGTGTGAGAAAACTGCTCATATAGCAATTGTATGGGCTAGCTTATGCACAGTTAAAAATATAAGAATAATCCTGGCCTTTGACAGTTTAAGGTCCTGTAAGGCAAAAATCAGGGCAACAGAAACACTGTGCTCAGGAAGCTTTCTGAAGCTTTCTGCTGTGATGGCACGGTAACAAGTGAAGCCGGTTTAGATCAGAGTATCAGGATCAACTCCGAATTTTCTCCTCGGGATTATGACATCTTAACGGTAATTCAGACGCCGTAGACATCAGGAGACAAAAACGTCGGTCTCAGGAAGTACAAGGTTGAACAGCAAGTCACAAATCTATTTTTCAAAAAAGTCGCTGCTCAGCAAAACATTTTATAAATTTAGCTCCAAAATAAAGCCTGAGGTTTAATCTCCCCTTATAGAGTTATCGTATCTCCTCTGTCAAAATGCTGTGGCGCAGTACAAGAGAATGATTCCATTCCTGATAAAACCACAGCCTGTGGACTCAGGCAACCTGCTTGGGTAGCTATGTGAGAATCTTGTGGACTTAGCAAGAGAGAGAGAGAGAGATACAGAGTGAGAGAGTCGGACAGCAGGAGAGGGAGAAGGAGCTGTGAGCTGATCAGGGAGGACCTTCGAACCCTGCGGTCATTTCCATTTAGTAATCCACTCCAGAGGTGGAATGAGAAGGGAAATTGAGCTGACCTCTGCGTCCCGCTGTCCGATGGGCTGCCTGTTTCTCTGGAAGGGAGCAAGTCCAGGAATAGGCAAGCGCACGGAGAGGAAGAACAAGGCAGAAGAAAATGAGCGAGGATGAGAAAAATGCGAATAACGGACACAACGAGATTGCAAACATGAGCATTTAAGGGAGTGAGCTGGAAATGGAAGAGCATTAGGGAGGGAGGGAGGGATAATGTAGCTGATGATCTCCTGACCCCTGTGTCCACAGTCCCTGTATTGGCTTTGTGTTCATGTGTGGGACCTTGACCACCCTATTAAAGCATGGCCGCCTGTTCTGCGGAGTGACCAGTGGCACAATCAGACAGTCAGCATTTCATAGTGCACCATCATGCCCTGGCTCTCCAAAGCTCCCCAACCCCAAGGACGCTCATATAGATTGGGCACATTGATCTGAATTGAAGAGACTAGCCTCATTTGTTGCCTCATTCGAAATCATTATTTATTTATCCCCCCTTCTAATCTACAATGCCAGTCCATCCACAGTAACCTTCAGTTCAAGATTGTTTTTGGTTATCAACACAGGGAGAGACAAATTGGAGAGGATTTGCTCGTCAAAGATGCAGAAAGTTCCTGTAGCGCGTCCTCTGAAGTTTAGCTGTCCTTGGTCGGTGTTTGGTATTGGTGTTTGGTATCTCTGATGTCTGATGTGATGTTTGTAGACACATGCCAAGCCACCAATCACAGAGCTCCGATCTCATTATTATTGCATCAAACTAATTAGGTGGTATTAGTGAGTCAACATGAACGCCAGCCTAGTTTGGCTTATTTAGATAATGTCAATAACAGCCATTGTTGATTTCAGATGGAAAATGCCAGTTTTAGTCATTTTGGTGCTTTGATTTGTGTTCAGGACATGCACACGTACACCTCTAGAGTGTTTCAAATGTTTATAGTGCACATACACAGATTTGAAGCCTTTGTAATGCTTAAATGTACAAAAAAAACAAAACAACACAAAACAAAAACCACAAAGATTCTGTTCTACTCCCCCTGACTGCAGCAACACTGTGCACACTGAGTGAAAACAGGCTATTTTAAGCATTTCTTACTATATTACACAAATGGCATTTCATCTATATATCAATGTAAGTCTTTATCTTCGTTGTTAGAGAACATTGAGTCATTTTTACACATTTTCACTGATGCAGACATGATTAATACACTATTTGTAATCCTACAGCCAGCCTACAAGCTATTTTAGAATAATGTATCCATCTGGAGGCAAAACTGATGATAATTAACCAGAGAATGAGACAAATCACTGATACCCATTTCATAATTCATATTTAGCCCTTCTTTATTCAAACGATTGAAAGTGATCCAATCTTGCCTTTTTTTTTTTTTTTTTTTTTTTTTATTTGATAAGCCGGTGAGGGTTTTATCATAATACATATCACATAACAGACACAGAAACACAGCTCGCTGCATCCTGAGCCAGGCTGGTCTTTTTTCTGATGGTGAGATAATGACCCTCATCGGTGTGTGAGATTTCTGATTAGCAGAACAACAATCATTGCTAATTACCACCTGAAAAAGCTGCGCTGATAGAAGTTTCTTTCAGCGCTCATGCTAGAGCAAAAAGGGTGNGTGTGTGTGTGTGTGTGTGTGTGTGTGTGTGTGTGTGTGTGTGTGTGTGTGTGTGTATGTGTGTGTTATGGGCACCTGCATGTGTGAGTGTCTTTTTATGTGCATGTGGCTGATTTCCCTTTAGAGAACATAAAAGAGCTCGAGATAGACCAAGGTGAGGTGCAAGTGCTCTAGTGAGGCACTTATAGACAGGAAAGAGGCAGACGGAATGGATGAAAAGAAAAGGAGAAATGATAGAGATGTTCAGCCTCACAGACCTCATCATTTATTTAAATTTTTGTTGTCATTTAGTGAAAGGAAAAAAATCAGTCGACAGCTGAATTACAAGTGTAGATCATTGTCAGGAAACACGACCTATGAAGCAGAAGTACGCTAATTTATATTAAAATACCAAAACCACAATGAAAAAATATTCCATTACAAGCAAAAGTCCTGTTTTCAAAATTTTACTTAAGTAATGGTCAGTATTAGTAGTAAAATGTGCAAATCAAATCAAACTAAAACTGAATTTCATGAATTTGTATCTCCAATTTAGGATGATTTGGAAATAATTTTGAAGTTTCTGGAATATCCCAAAGTTTGGGATACATCCAAAAATTTCAGGTATTAGATCACAAACCTGCATCTTTATCTGTGTGGGTCAGGTGAAAAATTATGTTCTCCTTTTAGCTAGAGCAAATTCTCCAACACTTATGTTTCTAAAACAGTTTCGATAATGTCAATGCATTGTGCTTTCAAGCTAAAATAAGATGGAGATACACATTTTTACCCAGCAACAGCAGCGCTTGGTGTGTGTGTGTGCGTGTGGAGAAAAATATATCATATTTTCTTCTGAAATGTAGTAGAAGAGAAGTAGAAAGTAGCAGAAAATGGAAATGTTGAAGCACAGGAATCTCAATTAAACCCGAAAGGAATGAGACCTACAATCTATTCAGTCCATCAGAACGAGTCAGTGTTCTTTTCTCTGTTGCTAGGAGATGTAAGAGTTGCTAAAAATGTATATGAAGCTCATATGTAAACATGAAAGATTAGATAATGAGCTTTTCTTTTCTTTTCTTCAGCCTTTCAAGTACAACTGTATTAAATCTTTAAGGAACATAGGGATGATTTTGCATGTTTGACCCTCAAACATATTACGTTACTGCCAACCATTTTCATAACATACTACTGGAGCGGTAAATATTAGAATTGTTTTTCTTCCCTTACAGACTGCCATTGATTTTAGTTAATTCCAGCACGCTATTGAAATCAATCCTTGAAATGTGTTTGAGATAAGTAATCTATCACAATGAACACGGCAGCTATTAAATTACATTTTTGCCAAAGGTAAAACATGCAAATCACCGGTATGGTCCTTTAACTGTGATGTATCCTTGCATCCCTGACTGTTGTTGGTGTGTGGCCTTCATTGAAATGTGCCCCAATGAATATTTGATTCACCTTGATTACCTATTGGTTTGGTTCAATATGGCATGCATAATGAAGCCCGGCGCATGCACGTAGCATCAAAAATCCACTCCAGCAGCTTGCCGATGGAGTTGATGCTCACCTGTGGGATCAGAATATGGACCAGAATGCTTTGCAAGTGTGTGTGGATTTGCTGCTGCCTCACACACTCTCCCCTCACATTTCCCTTGTTTGATATCATTTCATCTGTGCTCCCACTGCTGGACTTTCGGCTCAATCTCACTTCTTTAATTGATCTTCCACTTTCCTAACCAGGTTACAAGCAATTATCTGATGGTGATGCGTTGGAGGAAATG
Source organism: Lucifuga dentata (assembly GCA_014773175.1). Lineage (NCBI taxonomy): Eukaryota > Metazoa > Chordata > Actinopteri > Ophidiiformes > Bythitidae > Lucifuga > Lucifuga dentata. The sequence goes on along the minus strand of VXCM01001512.1, from coordinate 69,493 downwards.
GGATTTGATAGTGGAAAATGGTTTTGCAGTTACTGGGAAATGAGAGCGTTCACCCACCTCCCACCAAACACCCTGAAACGTGTTCACTGGAAAAATCCCCTAGTATAGAAACAAGCGGATTATTTTGTTAGCTAATGAAATTTTCTAGTATCAAACATAAAATCTACAGCAAAAGAAAATGACTTCATAATGCCATGCACCCTTAAAGTTTAACTCAGAATGCACGTTAGGATCGCCTCTTCCAAACGATCAAATCCTATTACTTCTGTAAAGCTTGACTGACACAACGTCATGAATCCTAATCAGCTATTCACAGTTTTCAATAAAGCTTTATTCCATTCAAAGCAGTATGGCCATCGTGGCAAAATGTTAGCACACGCAGATGCGTTCAGATAGCTCCTCTTTCAATTTTGGGAAATTTGATCGTGACTTGATCTGATTGGAAAGAAATCAGCTTGTGAGACTTCTCAAACTTCTCAAAAAAACTGCAAGAGATCCAATGAAAATCTATTTTGGATAATTAATTGGGTTTCCCGGCCCTCTTCAATCCACACGTCAGCCAATCAGGATACAGTTTGGCCAAACTCTGAGAAGTAATGCCAAATTCAAATTGTTTCTGCTTGTCTTAAGATCAATCAATCAATCGATTGATTGATTGATTGTCTTAAGATGTCTTGAAACAAACATAAAACTCCAGCCAAAAACACAATCTGATCTAAAAGTAGTGACAAAGAATTTGATATACTGTATGCATGTTCAGCTTCATATAACCAATAAAATTTATTTTAGCCTATCTTGCTTGAGTGACTCAATCAAAATGATCACATCACATCCAAATGTCAAATATTAATGAAATGAAAAGAAAGTTGATTTTTAATTATATTTACCAGTTATTCTGAAACACATCTAATAACCTTGTGCATATAGCCCAAATTCCTGTTTTTGCAGTGTTGACAGTTGCTGTATTATAGATTAAACATAAAAAGCTGTCTGACATTGTTCTTCTGACTTTTTTTTTTTTTTTTAATTGTTCTTTTATTAAATCCCAAATCTCCTTGTATTTTTGTCAGGTTTTTACTGTTCTCTTTCCTGAAAATGTGCCTTTTCTTTGAAGCATGAAAGTTTGCCAATGAATTTTTTTTATAACTTGTAACTCCAGTCGAACGTTTCCTTCCAGCCATCCTTGGTTTAATCCGTTTTCTCTCCCGCTCTCTAACGAGCCTCTTTTCTGCTTAATTAACATTAGTCGGGGCTTGTTTGTGCAGACATGCTATTCAGGTCATGAATAAACTAGGGAGTGGAACTGGTTTCTTCTGTATTCTGAGAACTGTTTAGTTCCTCCATATTCATCCTGGCTTACTGGATGCATTGTCTGCATGTGTGTGAATGCGTGCGTGCATGGGTGTGCATGCGGTTTCCTAATGAATAGAGGAATGCTAATGGTGGTAAAACAGTGATTTCTTCAGCTGATTGGGTGTAATGGATGGTACTCAGAGCTCCTTCATAATTGATGAGGACGTCTTGTGGATGTCCCACTGCTTTTTCACATTGATGGGGGAGTGTGTGCGCGTGCGTGTGTGTAGAAGCGCAGTGTTATGGGTGGGGCCTGAGACTCTGGAGAAGTCTGTGCTTGTTATTTTTGCAGTAGCTCCTGTCAATTCCTATTAACATAAGCACGCTCCACCATCTCCATAATGTATGATTGCGGATTGCAGGAAAGAATAGTGTCAGATTCCCTTATCAAATTGAAAGAAAACAAAGCCATAATCTAATTGTTTGCAAAAGGAGAATGGGCTGATTAAATCTCATTGTTTTCATGTCTCTCTCTCTCGGTGAAATAGAGATGGACGAAAGAGAAGAAGCACGATCATCGCAGCGCAGGAATCTATATCAAAATGTTCCTCTTTTCCGTCTAAGTTTGTCAGGGATTGTGCATGAAATGTGTGAGACTAGGGGTTGTAAACAAAAACACAGATAGACGTTAAGTACAGCAGCATCTGATATAATAGTCTAAACTGCAGGAAGACAGACAGTCAAGGACATTTGGCTGCTGCACACTGCCTGCACAGTATGTATTCTTTATCTTAATGAGAAATGGTGTTTACAGGTCTCTGCTTACCACACTGCTGCAATGATATTTCATTAATATTGCGAGCTAGCAAAGAGGAGAGAGGGGACAGGAGGAAAAAAATGGAAAAAAAAGCCTTTGTGTGTCTGTTTTGTGAGGTAAAGCTGAGATGATTGAATTATATGATACCTACAGGTAAAAAGTAACTAAGTACATTTATTCAAGTGTTGTTTTACTTGGAAAAAATCAATTTTGTGTTAAAATGTATGCTAAATATTGTAGCATTTATCAGACAGATGTTACTTTACAGATTTATTTATTTATTTATTTCCAGAACTTTCAAGAAAAATATCCAAACTTAGAAATACTAGGTTTTTTCATTGTTGTATGTGCAGTTTAGTGGATTTTCATAATTTGATCCGTTCTTCACAATACACACCTTTACTTTGATAGGATTATAAATTTAATGCAAATACTTAGCAGAGCTTTTACTTTGTAGTATTACTTGTTTCACTTAGGTAAAGGATTACATTACTTCCTCAACCCCTGACTGTACCTCTGCATATGCATGTCCTCATCCTCTTGTTGTGCATGCCTGTGTGTGTGTGTGTGTGTGTGTGTGTGTGTGTGTGTGTGTGCAAGAACAACAAGAGTGACATCTCCGCTGCAGCACACCTGTGAGGTCCTGGAGAGCGAGCGTGCGAACCTGCAGATTACCAGGAGGCCCCATGGGGTTTCCCGTCACTCCTACGCAAACACCCGCAGTTAAACACGCCTTACTCGCTCCCTCTTTCTTCCTCCCTCTCTGTCCTGTTGTTTTGCTTTCGTTTTGCATCCTTGGGCTCCCTTGGTACCTTCACAGCAATCGCATTTTTCATCCGTCCTCCTCTCTTCTCACTCTCTCTTTCTCTGCTTCTTTTTTTTTTCCCCCCNGCATTTTTCATCCGTCCTCCTCTCTTCTCACTCTCTCTTTCTCTGCTTCTTTTTTTTTTCCCCCCTCCTCTTGCTGTTTCTCAGGCATTGTGCCAACCTGACACTTCACTCCAACTTTGTTCTTCTTCTTCTTGTCCAAGTCTTCCTCAGCCCCTGATAGAAGAAATACCAACAAGGCCAGTCGGAAAGCTATTGCATGGAAATTAGGGCAGTAACTAAACATTTTCACTATAACGGATCAAATTTGGAGAACTCAAAGATTGAAGTCTACTGTAGGAGGTAATTTATACATTGCATAGAAAAGAGAAATATGAGGAAATATCCAGAACAAAGGCATGTCTGTGAGAGCAGAATGGACTCTTGTTTCTTTTCATTCTAAGTTCTGCTTGGTAATTACACCATTCGAATTGTCGAATAAAAGTTATGCCCAGTAAGCAGCTCACACTGTTTAGATGATCCATGGGTCAAGGATGGCTTTTTATTTATTAATAGCTGGCTTTTTAGCAAAAGAACTTTGCCAGACACAATTATATTGGACTTAGTATAGCTGATTCTTCATAAATGCATGAAAAATTAAAGAGGCAAAAGCCTGAATCAGAGAGGAAAGATAAATTTGCAACTAAAGTGGTGAAAACAGAATAAACAACAAAACCAAAAGAATGGAATGAAAGAATGAAAGAATTTTCTTTCTCTTTCCAAACTTATGGATATGAACAAAAACATAAAAACAAATTCAATTTGAAAAGTTTGTGGGAAATTCAATAGTTTGTTATTGCAGCCAGAGCAGGCATTAGCAGCAATTATCAGGGGCATAAAAGCTGGCCATCAAATAACAAATTTTCTTTATTGATGGCAAAGATGAAACAGATCCATGTCAAAACTGTGAGGTTATATGAATAACTATTTGCTTGCAACGGAGTTTTAGCACTTATATGTGTTTCTTTGACCAAAAACAAAACCAGACTTTTCCTTCTTTTAATCTCCTTCACTGGAAATCTACTGTAAAGGTTACTGTTCTGTAACTGTGTTCCATCTGACTTTGAAAAGATGAATTTTTGTTTGATTCATGAGGATTTAGGTGGTGAAGGGGGAAGTAAAAGTTGAAGCAAAAATATAAGAAAAAAAAAAGTCAGAAAAAGTGATAAGATNACAAAAAAAAAAAAAGTTTGAGGAATGATATGAAATTGGAGTTGGAATAGCAAATAAAGCAGCATTTTACTTTTTCTGACAACACTACCGTTATGGCTGCTGACTCCCAGGCGGATATCAAATTTGTTCCAGAATGGTGAAATGCCTTCATGATCCACCACCTCACCTCAAATTGAATCTGCTCTGCTCCTTCCTTTACTGATAATAAGGGGAAAATGTCTCAGGTTTTAAATTATAGTGATATAAATGTGCATGTTTACATCTGGGACACAGTTTGGAACGACATGTGAAACACATCAAATAACCATGTTGAATTACTTTTCTCGTGCTTACATATGCACACTTGCTTCAACATTCAGAGTCATATCCTTCTACTTTAATTCCAATGAGTATCATGGGACCTTATTAATAAAAGCATTGTGACACAAATCTATGCTAATCAGCAAATCAAAGCCAAAGTTAGAAAACCCGATCCAAGTGCCAAAATCCTCAGGTTACAGCTATTTTCTCCTTTCTCCATAAAAATTAGTTTTTATCCAAGGCCCAAATACTTCAGATATGTTTTCAATTACTGCGTTCTTTTACCGCAACACTGAATGTATCATTTATGTGATATAATATAAGCTTATATATTTCCAATATATCAGCACAGACAGCGCCTAAATCAGGGTTACAAGGAAAAATATGAGTTATTTTTACCTGCTTGACGTCTTACAGGTGTTTTTAGTCCCTCTGATCCCACCTGAGAATCAACTGCTTAATTATTTTATCAACATTTAACAATATTAGATGTTTAGACATGCACTTTATATTTCATACACTAGTAAATATATTACAGTAAAGCTTAAATTAAGTTCAACTTTTAGCATACATATAGGGCATATACTGTAATACTACATGAACTACATTGTGTAAAACTATACTTAAATTACATTTTTGACTAATAATGGCATTAATAATAGTCTATGCTAAATGTATGCTTCAAAAATACCATAGTTTTATAGATGTATAAAAGTGCAATTTGGTGTTAGTGTACTCCAATGACACTTAGAATATACTGTAGTTCATAAAAAATTACCTTTAAGAAGAAGAACTGAACTTAGAGATTAGCAGTACAACATAAATATGTTTTTGATAAATGTACCAAAGCGCATACTAAAGTGTAGTACACTTCTAAGTAAAACTTAAAACACATTTAAGACGAAAACAACACTTTCACACAATATAAGAAACTTTTAGAAGCAAAATGTACATTGCAAATATACTGGGGTATGGGTAGCAATGCACAAAGTTTTTAATACATTTAATGTACTAAAAATATAGTCCCTATGAAGAAAAATCTTTTTTTTTTTTTTTTTTTNTTTTTTTTTTTTTTTTTTTTGTTATGGAATAATTATTAATTTCTCTCTGATTACCCACAATATCTACTATGCATTATATGATCAGCTCATACATCCGTCTCCTATAGGCCAAGACAAACCATAAAAAGTATCCGCACATAGTGTGTGTCCCAGTGTGGAGTGGGAGTGTGTAGGATTGGCTGTGTCCTGGCCTGTTTGCGTGTCTGTATACTGTGAGCTTGTATCTTGTTTGCTGTACAGTACTGCTGTGGGTGATCATGTGGAATCCAGACTGGAGCGCTAGCCATGTTGTGTGTGCTGTCATCTCAGATGTGCACAGAACACTGAGGAGTCACAGATCACTGCTCCTTGGGGAGATGGAGTTGTGTGTGCGTGTGTGTGTCTATTTGTGTGTGTGTGTGTGTGTGTGTGTGCGTGTGTGGAAGGGGCTGGTTGTTATTTTACTTCTCACATACCTGCAGCTCAGTATTGCCGTCAGCAGTTTCGCTTAGCACCATTACTTGGGTGTGTACATGTGTTAAAATCTTCACACATGCTGCTGCTTTTAGATGAACATGATTTATTAATTTATTTTATTGCATTAATCTAAAGTGTGTTTTAAGGTTACGGAACTAAATGTTGCTTATTTAAGGTGTCAAAGACTCTTCATTTGAGATGAGGTTTGCTTTGTCTGTTGTCATATGATCATTTCTGATTCACATCCACTTAAAAGCATAATTATGAAACTAAAATACCAGCTCCTCCTATTTTGTATGAATTGTTAGTATTTCTTTTTATTTGTGATTATGCCAATAATTGTAGCTTTTGCCATTTATTGTAGTTTTTGTCAACTAATTTTTTATGGTTAATACTATTGTTGTTAGACTCTTGGGAGACTTTCCTCACCTCATGCTTATACAGCCTACAGACTTTGCAGTGTAAACTTGAGCTTAGTATTCCCAATTTTTAGTTTTCCCATATTCAAAAATTCCCGCACGGATACTCATCTTTTCGTGATGTCGCTTTCTGTCAATCAGATTTTTTGGTAGGCCATCTTTAATTTTCATTTGGGTCTCTGTCAGTTTCTGTGACACGACATGTCACTGTGCCTTATGCTCAGCCTGCTGGCTGCTGTCAGACAAGTTAAAACCTCCTGAGCCACGTGTTAAGAATTACAAATTTACTGCTTAATATGTCCTCGTTGCAGCTCTGACTGCGAGGATTTGTATCTCCTCTTCCATTTCACATTATGGCATGCAAGACCCAAAGAGGCACTAGATGGCAATGTTTCTAACGCAGAATCCAGTGACAGCAATGATAAATTCTCATCAAGCACATTTCTTTTATTAGCAGCGTTTTAGTGATGGCCCAAACTTTCACCCTTCCTCCTTGGTCTTTGTATTGTGCGATAAAACTGTGAAAGTTTAAAAAAGCACTGTTGTCCCAAACTGCCATTTTAGTGCACTCAGAACATAGACTTGCTCCTTCAGAATAAAAGTCTTTCTGCAATCCAGGAAGTCATGATAGGAATAAACATGACACAGCGCTCCTTTTACACACATATACACTTAAATGTCATCCAGAACTTAATTTTTACCCGTCAAAGTATTACGTCTACTTCCCTAACTTTATTTATAAATTGCTGAAGGATTTTACTATGAAAGAAGGTCTTTTTGGAACTTTAATGGTGAAACATGCACAAGACAAAGAGAGAAGGAAGGGATAAAGTTTGGGCCATCATGGGTTCAGTGGATTACGGCGGCATATTAGGGCTATATAAGACGAAAAAAGAAAAAACAAGGGGGGCATTATTTTGCAAATTTGCAAGTTTTAAATGTCTGTATGCTTATGATAATTTGATGATTTTGTGCTGAAAGCACAACTATTTCTTTATTGCTAAATCTGATGGAAAAAAAATTCACAACTTTGCCAGTTTTCAAACTCAGAAAAATAATAAGGGGGAATTGGAACAACCTCACACTGTGACTACGCCTGCAGTACATGGCCTTCTTAAATTATACTTTTCCATTAGATTTAGCAATAAAGAAATACTTTGCTTTTAGCAAAAAATCATGGAATTATCTTAAGCATGCGGACTTTTAAATCTCGCAAATTTGCATATTTTCAAACTCGCAAATTTGTGATTTTAACCCCCTTGATTTTTTTTTTTTTTTNAAAAAAAAAAAAAAAAACTTGCTTGATAGGAGCTTACTATTGCTGTCATTTAGACATTGCAGTAACTCATCAGAAACAGGCTAATGGCAAAATTTCTAAACAGATCAACAGAACAGAAATTCTAATGCAGCTAAAAGCAAAACTAGAATCTGTGCAGTTTAACAATGCATACAGCGGGAATACATATCAAACTCATTAAAAACACCCACACAGGTGATCTCAGTTATTTAGGCTGATTAGACCCTTTTCAGGGTGAAGTTGGGTGGAGCTATGCTGCAAGTTTGCTTAAATCACCAAACCTAACGTACTTAAAAAAGTATCATAAAGGTATAAGATGTCAGTGAAGGATGTCAATAAATCACGGTGTGTGCACACCCACACAGTCCTGAGAAGTGGTCTGATCAGCTGAGTGTGATCTCAGCTATCTGGCATCTGTTGATCATCTGGAGAAAATAGAGATGCCAGACCGCTTAACATGCCTTTTATCCTTTACGAATAAATTATTAGCCAAATGTAATTTATTGCATATTACATAGAGCATCTGAGCCAGTGGCATAAAAAGGATTTTCCAGCTGCCCATCAGCGTGTCAGGCACACATACACACAAACAGAAACATGCACATGGACAATGAAGACCAGGCAGTGATGGATTTTACATTGCTGCGAACATGAGATATGACTAATCACTATTACACGCCAGTAGTCTATTCCAGGCCAAGCGAGCCTATCGCTGCATAATCGAGAGAGAGAGAGAGAGAGAGAGAGGGAGGGAGAGAGAGAGAGAGAGAGAAAGAGAGAGAGAGGGAGAGAGAGAGAGCGAGAGCGACTGCTGTTGCCAGATATTCGGGTGGAACTTAATATTTGCATAACTGTGTCAGATAAGGGGGAACCATTTCAGCGTAGCGCAGCTGTAACCAGAGGGCACACAGACAGCAAGGCATTATGGGGGTTGATTGGGTATGGAATGTGGTGATTCCATTAAAGATGGAAGAGGATTGAGAAGTTGCAGTGGAAAGTCTGCCAGACTCTTCATGCAGGAACACTGGAAGGAGTTTTCTCTGGTTTTGATGAATAGTGAAGAGTTTATGACAGCCGTTCTGGCTCGCGTTATGGAATACAAGACACATTAGGGTGTGTTTACCATTGATAGCATTGTATTAAAGTTAGCTGTATCGTAATCCCCTTAAATGATGCTTGTTTGAAGTCCCTGAACTACTTATATTCTTTACATTCTTCTAACTTTTAGGTCTCTGTCATACCAAATGAGCGTCGTGGAGAATTATCAGCAGAGACAGCCTTCGGGATGTCACCTCCTCTTTCAGTATGCAGCCACATGATTCTGTCTAGACAATGGTAGACAGGCAGCTGCCTCTGAGCTGCACAAACACACACACACAGAGAGTGAGAGAGAGAGAGAGGGAGAGAGACCATCACTGAGAAAGAATTTTGGCCCTTTCATCTTGAGCAGTCGCTTTGGAGAACCAAACCTAATAGATGAATGTGCCCGGCTTATCAATCAAGCTGGAGGAACAGGAAATCAATAAGTGCAGGCAAACATTTAGAGGAATCTGACACGTACATATAATAAAAATAAAGTGTGTGTATGTCCCTTTTGTGGGCAAAGCGATGTACCAAGAACAGGATTCGCTACATGTTGACCCAAATTTCCTGTGACAAGCATTCACAGTTGCCACTTACACACACACACTGTGACTCTCAACCTGATAACCAGCATGTTGTATTCTTAGTATCTCTCTCTCTCTCTCTCTCTCTCTCTCTCTCTNAACCTGATAACCAGCATGTTGTATTCTTAGTATCTCTCTCTCTCTCTCTCTCTCTCTCTCTCTCTGTTTTCATCTATTTTCCATGTCAACACCCAGAAGACCAAAAAGAATGAGAATGCACAACGCCGCTCCCATTACTTGCACCAAACATAGCATTTGAGACGAGGACGGAGAACAAACGGTAATTAATGAGACCAAACTTTGCTGCGTTGTTGACAACAAAGAGCGCGAATGAAAGGGCAGAAGGAAACATCTGGAGCATCTGATGAGGGGCCTTTCAAGTGGGACAGGAGATGCTGTCGTTAGCGTGCCTTCTGGGCACGCTAACAAGAAGATATCTCCAGGAAACCCATTTGCTTCTTATTTTGGGGATTTTTTTTTAGCAGGGGCCCCTAACTGTGTTTCTGCTACCAAAAATGCATGAGCGCAGCTTTGGAACAATCTGGGTCTATAGTTAGAGAAGGGAATGAATCCATGGGCATATGCAGTAATCAGATAATTAGGAAAGCAAATTAAAATAGACAGATGCGGTCTGCTTGCCAGGGGCCATGTTTAAATTCTGCCCTTCTCTCCCTCCATTTCTCAGTCTTTTTGCTCGGCTCACTCTGTTCTCATGTCCCTCTGCACCTTTAGCTACATCAGTAAAATCAATACCAAGATGCGTTTTCACAGCACACCTTCTCTTCCGCAGATTAATGGATCTGTGTCTGTGTGGACTTTTTGTGCGTTCGCTAAAATGATGTGGTGTTTCCATTATACTGTACACATCTCTGTCCAACTACTCTGCCCCTGGCATTATTTGCTCCGCGGTCCGTCAAAGTCATGGGGTCAAAACTCACAGTGTACAGCCGCGGGCTAGACGTAAAGGTTTGCAGTATAGCGTGGTCTCCCTTCCAGCTCTATACTCAGGGCACTATCAGGAAATGTCCATCATGATGATGCCTCCCTTAGTATCCCTTTCATGTCTTCCATACGGAGTGTTTCTTTTGTTCCTCCTCCTCCTCCTCCTCCTGCCAGTGAGAGGTGACTTATGTTCCTGTCTGGCCATTGGCCTTGGATTGAATCTCACAGGAGTTTTCTCTCCTTCTTCCCTTACAAAGTGCACAGTTCTGCTTTGGCACCAACTGTATTAAGAAAATAGCAACTAAGGAATTAAAAAAACCTAAAATTCTCATGAAATCTGACCTACCTGCAGGATCTATCTTTACATATAATGTTTCCTTGGGCTGCTACAATCCACAGACCAATTATTCAATTTCTCTTTGTTCTTCACTGCGACACCAGAAATTCATATTCACATATTCTATATGCAGCATGTTATTGCAAACTGTATGGGTTATGGAAACATTTTTAGTATTCAGATTTGGATGAATCAGACTTTGTGGCAAACTTTAAAGACTTCAGTAAAGTTACAAAATAAGCATCTAAATAAAAATCCCTTTTCCAGACAGACAAAATTAGCAATACTCAGCTTTCATTAAAACAATCCAGCTTTAAAAAACTTTTCTCTCTGGATCTGATTGTTGTTTGTGGGCTGAAATGTCTCAGTTATAAATATACATTTTAGTAATGAAGCAGCATTGCAGCAGTCCAGAAATGTTTATACTCAGTCACTTTTAATGAGTGTCACCTGCCTTTACTTCTATGTTTTCATGCTGTTTCAATGCAAATATGCTTCAGAAACAACTTTTGTAACTATATAAATTATGTGGTAGTCATATCAAATCTTATTTTATCCTCATTTAAATGTTCAAAGAAGTGTGTTCAGGAATATCTAATATGAAAAAATAGCAGCAAACCACACTACGTTACTGGTTTTACAGAGGCATCTAAATACAAAATACCTGTTTGGATTTACTTCAGTAAAAGTAACATTACCACAATGGAAAAATACTCCATTACAAATAAAAGTTCTGTATTCATACACCCAGAATTACTAGTAAAACTTATACTAATTTCAAAGGTAAAAGTTCTCATTGTGAAGAAGTTTTTTTTTGTTAAAGTGGGAAGTTTGGAAGTGTGAAAATCATCAAGGTGAAACAATTTAACATCTCCAATTTTGAAGATTTTTAATTGCCTTGTTCCTCAAATATTCTATAATGTCCTCTATAAATATTCAATAAAGTCCAAGCATTTAAAATTTGTACTTAAAGGAGACTATAATACAGATTGCCATGCTTTTTTTTTTTCATTAAGGGCTTTACTTTTTATAATGCTTTAATATGCACAGATCCACTTCTCCTCTCCCTTGGTGCAGCACTGCTGTGCACACCGAGTGAAAACAGGCCCTTAAAGGTTTTGTTCTCTTGGTCTGCTGCATCAGGCATGAGCTGGCAACACTTACACACCGCAAAACATAGATGCTGGCCAAGTACTCACGCGCTGACCTTGGACTTTGCCTGTGCCTCTAACCATATGTGTTACATGATGATGTAAGCATGTTACAAAAGGATGAATAAAAACTGAAGCTTTCAGGGCAGATCAGGAGCTTTGGGTTTGTCTTACTGGATGCATCTCTGTAAGTGGAACCTAAAGTTTTGCACACACACACTCCCCAATATCTTAAACTTTGAAAATGAGAAATATAACAGAATAATACAGTAATATTCCCCCTTTAAGTACAGCATTTAAGCAAATGGATTCAGTCTCTATTAATGACAAATAAAATTGAAGAAGCATGAGCCAAATTGAGAAGTGGACTGATTCTTACACCAGCTGGAAGAAATTTTAACACTCTTAACTTCAGCTCATCTCAAACCTCTTTAGCTGCAGTGTAGTGGCTCATTGACCAACATTAGCGGCCTAATGATTATATATATATGTATATGCCATAACATCTGCCTGATTCCTGCAAATGCTAAAAAGAGCACAGCTAAAGAAAGTCCGCCACACACTCCCATGCAGGATAAATTTAGGTAAAGCAGAAACTACTAACACATCAGCAAGATCCCCCTTCTGCCACTTGACCACTCCATTACTTCACACACTTTCAACATGTACAGTGCGTGCATCATAAATGTGTACTCTATTTACTCTTCCTGTGTTGACATTTGAGAGTTGACCTTTGAAATCAAACGGCCGAGTAGGCAGGGACCAGGGATGGCATTAATGAGGGAATTTGGCGCACAGTGTCGATTTAAAAGTCCATTAACTTTGCAGAGCTCTCTGCATACCAACTCTGCTCTGTGTTTTTCCCCAGTCTACCGCAGCTAATTGCCATTCTGGGTAGGGACAGCTATAAAAGTTCCCAGTTAGCCATGCACAGAGGTTCCTAGGTGTGTATGAGACAATATAAGACTTTCTCCAAATAAATAAGCTAAAGGGGGAAAACGGGTCTACAGGGGCAACTGATTCTGCATGCTGAGCGGAATAGTTAGTAACAGATGTTATCGAGAAGCAAATTCCTGATCCCCTCTGTGCAATTTCCATGTTTCGACTCTTAAAATCGCGACAAATCATCAGCAGGGGGGGATGAAGGGGTGGCAGAGAGGAATAAATCCACAAACAAAAATAATGATGAGGTGATAAAGTACTGTTGCCAGAGAAGAAAGTTAAGCTAATTTTCTTGCAACTTTTTTTGCTTGGAGGACAAAAGATAACAGATAATTGCATATGCTAGCTAACACTTAGATTTTGATGTCGACTCATCCAAGTTTTTATTTCTTTATACAATCTTTTAACCCTGTTCTTTCTTTTTCACCCATGTTAGTACCATTGCATTAAAGTTGCAGTTTTGGTTCATAAAACTGTATAACTTAGAATTTTAGATAAATAAATATTTCCAAATAACATAACAGCCCATTGTACAATGAAGAGTTTCAACAATAGGTGTAAGATATGCTTCCAGTTAAATGCATCTCCTCATGGCTGATATTAATTCTGGTTTCACTGAGTGCGGGTTATAGGTTAACACCAAGTAATACTCTATATTTTATCAATGTGCACGATATAAAACTAAATGAAATTTTCCAGAATGAAGGAGAAGAGTGCCATTGGGATTCCTACCCTCCCACTACATTTACAGTCAAAAGACAAGTCTTTATTTCAGCCACGCATGAGTGAGAATACATTAAGTGCTACTTAAGTGGAAGTTCATGGCTTTAATTCAGTATCACATTAGGGAAAATTAATCATGTAGGTGGAAATTAATATACAGCTAGAACCTGTTGATGACTGTATCATCTCAGCTTTGTTTTGCCCTAAGTTCTACCTTTCTTTACTATCAACCTTTGAGAACATAATTTCAGGACTAATAATTAAAAAACATACAGGATATTCCATTAAATTGAGATATGGGTTTTGTAATTGATGGACAATAATTACAATTGCCAAAATAATGCTTCTGAAGTGCTTGCTCTGTTCTGATTGGCCAGCTGTGTCAGGCCAGTCCAACTAGGAGTGTTACATGTGGCTCGACACAACACCAAACACAGAAAATAACAAAAATCATAATATGTCCGCTTTAATGTGTCAAATGCATTGTCATATTCAACTCATTTTTGCTTTAGCAGCCAAAAATGACCATAAAAATCCCAGCGCAGCACACACGCCTTCACATTAATCAAAGCATCCTAGATTATATTCATTTCAAATGAAGACTTTTTCATTTCCTTGACAGGAAATACTCAAATAAGATAAAAGCCGAACAAAACATTTATACAGGGACAGGATAGTGATGTCACTTGTCAAGTGCTGGTAAAACATTTGTTCCTGGTCCAGATTAAGTTGATTTTGGTTTGGTCCAGAATAAATTTGATTTCCGTCCAGGTCCAGACCAGAGTCCACTGTCTAGCAGTGTTTACATTTTTGCCTTTCTCGATTCAGAGTGCAGCTCAGATAAAAACAGCTGATCTAAAATGCTGGCCTGCAGCATGTTTTGTTGCTAGATGAGGTCCTGATGCTTTGTAACCTGTAGCATATTCCTGTTGGCGAGAGTAAAATAGTTTCCGTCAGGATGAGCGGAGTAATGAACAGTCTTCAGCAAAGAGGAATGAGGAGAGCAGGAGAAGGTGACAGAGAAAATAATTGAAAGTCAGAAACGTTCGCATTCATGATGACATTTGGCCTCGTGGAGGTTACAGTGAAAATCCATATTCATACATGCATGTGGAGGAGGCTGCTGCAAAGAGTGTGACAGCTTCCTATGCTCTGCGTGCACATGCGAATTCATTGTTTCCTCACATGCTTATTGTCGATGTGTGTGTTTGTGTGTTTATGTGCAGTGAAGTCTCCTCCAGATCCTCCTGTCTTCATGTTTGCCCCAAGGGCTCCCCTTCATTTCGCCTTCACTGAGGGGAAGCCATGTGTAAAGATGCAGCTCACTCCCATTCCCCACAACAAAACACACACAAAACAGAGAGCAAACCCTGGATTCTGCACGATGCACTCAGCTCTATTACATGTCAAAGCGTGACACGGTCGTGAAAGCCTGCCAAGCTTCTTCCAATAAAGATATAACATACAGCAGACATTTTAGCAGACAGGAACTGTGTTGTCAGATGGGATTGATTTTTTTTTTTTTTTTTTTTTTTTTTTGACGTGCTGAATGTCATTTGGGATTTTAAAAATGTAGCATAGTTGAGATTATAAAACCCCGTATAATATTAATAATGCATGGTTTCAGACTGACAATGAGCCCGCTTTCTCTTTTCTGAAAAGTTGACATTGTAGCTGATGGCTGTAAATTGCTCACACCAGGTAACTTTTGATCTGAATTTGCTCAGGCTCTTGGGTATCTTTTTCATCAGCAGCAGATGTTTGTGAATCCATGTGGATTTCTCAATGGCGTGCCTGCCTACATTATTGCCACAAAATAAAAAAATTGAATCAATTCCAAATGCATTGCAATGCCCCTTGTGTGTTTTGGAACCGATAGCAATCACAAGGGATAATAGAGACCTACAGGAGACTTGCTGGAAGCAAGCAATGGAGAGGATGTGGGACATAAAGAAAACGACACACAAAAGGAGGACTGAGCTGATCTACGCAGACTCACCATGAAGACCGAGGATGTTGTATAATGGTTACAATGTCTGTGACTGTGTAGCAGTAAAATGGCTGTATTTTGGTCTTTCTTTTCCCAAAATGGAGTTTGGTCTTAACATGTTAAAACCTCTTCCTCAATTTCTCTCAATGTGAAACGGTGACAGCGAGTAGACTGAGAAGTAATTAGGCTGTTATGAGGAGTTTCTTGATGGTGGTGTTTCTTCCTTCCGAGCCCATCTGCTGCCATCAGCATAAGTGTGAGTTTCCTTCAGATGAATAAGCCTTTTGAACCAAAGTGAGCAGTGAATAAACATCTCTGACAAAGTCCTTCTCGCTAAAAGACACGGCAAGATGCTTAGACGCAAAAAGTTAGGATTTAAAATGGAATGATGTGTTTTCAGCGGAGTTAAGTTAGCCAACTCCGTTTCTGTTTCGTGGTTGTGGAAACCACACATGTCCTGGCACTTTTCCCCCAACTCCGCTCAACACAATATTCAGTTATCAAATATTGAAAATGCTCATTTAGCCCATTTATGCAGTTGACTTACTGCGCCAAGCTTCGCACTTCTATCAGCTTCAATCACATTCTTTAATTTGGACATCATGCTGTCGGGAGTATTGGATTCAGAGGAGATTGATGGGTGGGGATGGGTGGGGAGGGGGGTCAGGCAGGAATGTAATAGATGAAGGAATAAATTTCAGCTACATGGGAGAGAAAGTAAAGGAGGAGATAGAGAGAAAGAAAGAGAAAGTGTAATAGGGAAACCTGCTGATAACTGATTGAAACATGATGAGGCCTCTGCTGTCATTGAGAGCCAGTTTAAACTCCACACATCCATTAATCCCATTGCTGTGACAACTGAACCATAGCCCCCCCCCCCCNCCCCCCCCCAGTCTGCCTTGTGCCTTTCCTTCTTTCTCTCTGTTTCCCTATTGATGGTTGTGACACAACACAAGCTCCGATAACAAGGCTTTCATATCAAGTTGCTCCATTATGAGATGCAGAGAGGTATCAAGATCGCTGGCTTACTTGTCTGAGTTTGTCGCAGTCTAAGATTCACGTCATGACGTTGGGGAGGAGCGGTGGTGATATGGAGGGGAAAGAAGGAGGATGGATGTTTAACGCTAAATAAAGCTGAGACAACAGTTTCAGGGCTCAAGAGATGATCCAGGAAAAAGTTGAGGGCTTTTACAAAGTCTCGTCTCAGTCTCAGGTGAAGAGACATACAGTGTTTTATGTGCTTCTTCAGAGGGACGTGTGGGTGGCAAGATGGGGTTGGGGATAAATGTCATATTCAATTGTAAAATGAAAAATCTGTGGCTTGAATTAATTATTCATGGATTCTAGCGGGAAGAGTAAGACACACACAGTGTAGGGAAAGGGGGCTGAGGGGAAGAGGAGATTCTCTTGACAATAATGCAAGAAAGCTCCTCTATTTGTCATGTGTTGCGATGGAAATGGTTTTACACACAGTGACCTTTGCTTTACATGTCCCCCAAGTCTTTGTCAGAACATTGATCAATGTGTTTAGTGGTGAGCCAGATTTTCCAGGCTAAAATAGAGACATGCAGAAAAGGAAGTCATTTCTCTGGAGATGCTAACATTTGTGAGCATTTAGGGGAGAATGGAACATGGCGAAAGGTGTCGCTATGTATCTGGAGCCCCTTGGTGGTCGCCATGGAAATCAGATCTGAATTTCAAAGTCTGTGTAACTTTCCTGCCATTTCGATTTGCTTTGATGATTTACGGAGCATCGTGAGAAATGTAGATCATGCAGAAATGCATTGTGGATGTAATGGCGGTTTTGTTCCTTCAGAAGGCACATTTAAAGGGGATTAGTGCACGCAGATGGGATTGCCTTCCTACAATGCTTTGATGCCTAATGATGGGCGGGTGTTTGGATTGATCTGGCAGTGTGGGCCAGATGAAAGGGGAGTTTGAGACAGGGATCTGCTGCTTTCCTCTAGAGGTCTCTGCTCTCTTCTCCACCCATCCATCCACGTCTCTGCTGTGGAGCTGCCTTTCACTCTGAATGTATAAATGCTGCACTCAAGTTTGTTCTCTCCCAGGTCCTCTTTACCCCATCCATCATCCATCATCATGCCCAGAGACTCATTCATCCATGCATGCATATTGATGCATCACCTCTTTTGATCTATTAAAATGCTTAATACTCGTTAAGTGTCTTTAAGCCATCATTATATGTTGATATTATAAGTAGTTTGTTGCTCAGCTCCCCTTTCAACCTCCAGCTTTCTGTTCTCTATCCATCTCCTCCCGCCTTCTCTTCTTCATTTGTTCCTCCAACTTCATTTAAATAAAATATCCTGGAAATTTCCCCCATTCAATTAACTGTTCAGGTCATGTTCACACTCTCGCTCTCCTCTCCTTACTTCATCTCTCCTCTCCTCTCTCTCCACCATTCTCTTGATCATCCACTCTCTGCGGGGAATTATATGCTTCTAATCCATCAATTAAGGATATCAGTGCATCGCTTCTCTGCCCCATTAGGGGCTGTGTCATCGTATGACTAAGTGTATAACCTCACCGCTCGCCTGAGCCCTAACTAATATCAAATCCAATCTGCACCTCTCACTCTCTGCCTCTGTCTCCTGCTCCACACCCTGGCATATCATGCAGGGATGTCTTTAGGGAGCTGCCATGCATGTCAGCGTTCACACAGTGCCTACAACTTTTTTTATTACTCTGACTCCTGGAACGTGACTTGAAGCGATAGGTCTGGACGTGTTAGAATAATTTTACAAAAGATTTTCTTCCTTTTGGTTTTAAATGGATGTGCACCAGTTCCTCTCTGGTTAATTAACATCCTGTCTTTGTTTTAAAGGGGACATATTATACAGATTTTTATGTTCTCATTTTCAATTAGGAGTGTATTGTCACCTGTTGTGCACTGTTCATTTGTTGATTATATGAGTTTGTGCAATTACCAATGTCTGGTGAAAATAATGAGGTTTTCACCAGACATGTTTGCTGGCGGTTACAGGCGAAATGCTTTAATTCCTCCAAAAGTTGCCCCCTCTCTAAGTATGCACGGTGCAACCAAAGGTGAAAGAGACAGATTTGCAAAATGTTCCAATAACAAGGAAGCATCACTCTCAGCCTGTCGAGTAAAGACAGAGAGACATGGGATTTTGGTTGAACAAAGAACTATTTGTTGTACTGTCGTTGTGAAAGATTAACGTGCTGCTGAGTTGGAATAGATATTTGCTGAGACATTTGTGATTGAAGTTAGTACAATCCACTACCAGTACATCACTACCCACCCACTGAGATCACACAAACAAATCACCCACTCAGCTGCCATCAAAAATCTTAAATATATAAAGTTACCCACGGGAATGTAGCACAAAGCTTTCCACTGAGTGGAGAAGGGGCCATCAATATTTCACAGCTTTAGCCCAGCCCATAGGTGAGTGTGCCAGCCTGGCAGACTGTGTGCTAATTGAAGAGGAAAGGGCTACACATTGTGTGAGGCTGTTCCTTTGAAGTGGGCCTCCTCCATTTTAAATGTTGAAGTAGCGCCTGTCTGAGGCCCTTTACCTCAAAAGAGCAGAAATACCTAGCTGCTACTGAAAGGCATCAGCACAATGAAGCAACTTAATTCATACCTTTTTTGTGCATAATTCATATTGTTGGAGCGCACAATCAGCTGGGACAGATAAAGGTAATGAGTGGCTGAGTGGGAGGTGTGGGGTGCTCTCTTCTCCTGGCAGCCGGGCGGAGCGGTACAGCTCCTCGGGGTAAGATCCATTCTCTGAGAATTAGCTCACTGACTGATGGGGTGACAATCTGAAAAAAGTAGTAAGGAGATCTGTAGGAGGCAAGGCAAAAAAAGGAAGTCAAATAGTGAACATTAGTGGACGAGTTAAAGAAAGAAGGTTGCCAGTCAGAGATCAGAGTTTCTTATGGCTGATGTGAACATATAAAATAAGCACAACATGTGAGGAACATTTGATTCCAAGTGTATTATTCTGTTTATGGCACCATAGTGACATGATTTTTGTTTTGTCTTTCAAAGGGGACATATTATATATATTTTGGAGTTATTATTGACATTTAGGGGTCTGTTTCAAAGCCTGAATGTGCAGAAAACACATCCGCTTCTACTCTCACTTGCTCAAGCAGCACTGCTCACACTGAGTGACGACAGGCTGTTTTTGGTACCGTCCTGCCTCTTTAAGCACCACTGTGCACACTGAGTCGGAACATGCCTTTTATGGTGCTGTCTATTTGAGGTCCCCCTTCCCGAAATGCCCGCTCTGTTCTGATTGGCCAGCTGCATGAGGCCTGAGCTGTGCTTTAAATGTGTTACTGATGGCAACATACATTTTCTAATGTGCAGCTCCATGTTGGACCAGTTAAATTATGTAACTTTGACAAGAAAATAAGAATGCCATTTGGTTCGCTGTGATGGATTACTTATCGCAAGCACATTTCAAGTCTCTACAAGTTGATTTTTGTATCGTACTGGAATGAACTGAAACCAGTGGCAGTCTGGAAGGTACAACAAACAAATCTAAAATGTATGGCTGCTGAAGTATGTTTTGGAAAATGGTTGGCAGTAATGTAATGTGTATGCTATGCTGATTATATTTTTTGGCTCAAACTTGCAAAATCCCCAGTATGCTCCTTTAATACCACAATACAAGCTGGGTATGGCGAATCTGCAGATCACAGAGATTTAGGCCAGAATAGTGAAGTCTGTTGAATGTACTTATGAGATAATTATTTTAAGACTTAAGAAGCTTTTAATATGAATCTCCACCTTTTATTTATTATCCAATCACCTTACTGGGATATTTTCACAAGCTTTTCTGTCAACCAATGATCATCTGGTTGCTTCAATTTCAACTACCAATGGCTCCTGCTTCCCATTTCTTTACCCTTTCAGATTCATATACACACATGCACACACATGATCACACATACACACACACAGCATCCTGTAACAGGAACAAATCGGGAACAATTGGATGCGTACTGTCACTCTCGCTCAAAGCAACTCCATCTTCTCCTGGCTCTGCTCCTACACACCAGAGCTGTATAAAGATCTGCTGACAGCATGCCAGCTACCCCTCTGAGACCAACCATCCACTGAGAACTCCATCTTCTGTCTTTTCCCTCCCCCTTTCACTGTCTCCTGTCTCTCTTCTTTCTCTCCTCCTCACACCAGCTGCTTCTCCCTCTGCTCTCCTCTTGCTGTACATTGTCTTCCACTTTTTCCCTCTGCGCTTCAATTCTATTATTTAATGCTGGCTTTTGGTTTTCATTTCTCTCTCTCCGATGATTCCCTGCATTCCATTGATGGGTTGATAAGGACGGGGAGAGGGAGCTAGCATTTCGTGAGTTGAGTGGCTAAGCTGAGAAACATTTAGTGCTGATGAAGAAGAAGAAGAAAGCTGAGTGAAGTAAAGTATCTGGGAAGAGGAGAAAGGCAAGTGGGAGGGGAGGTGGGTTTCCCCCCACCAGAGGTAACGGGGCTGAGTTGCCAGAACTGTAGAGTGTAGTCTTTAGAGGCTCTTTTTGAAGTTGAGCCTGAGGATTACCATGGTTGCTTCCTCAGCAGTGGCAAACTCCTGTCTGATTCCTGAGGAGAGGAGAGGAGAGGAGAGGAGAGGAGAGTCAATCCAATGCTCTCAGGAAGTGGCTGACACATGTAGGTGAAAAAGCCAGTGTGTAATGAAAAAAAAAAAAAAGAAAAGAAATTAGAGGTATGCATGCATAGGTGTGAAACCTGCCGATGAATGCTCATGAGGTTACTTATTCTGAAGCAAAGATTCATGAGAGTCACTCATGAGTCACAAGCTTGGTTATTAACAACCCATCCCCAGTGAACCCAGGTGTGCAATTCGCATCCAAGGCTCATGTCATTTTACTTTTTGCCTGAATGTCTTGGAGCGGTGTTAATCAAATTTTGGCAACTAGGGGACAAAAACTCCAAAATAAGCGAACAAACACGCAGCCCTGAAGTAACAAATAAACAACTGCTGTATTTACACATCCAGCAGGGCTTAGTGGAGTTTGTTTTATATCAGGGTTTATTGAGATTAGACATTTATTTGGTGACCAGAGAAGCTAATAGAACCCTGCACATCTGTAAATTTGACGTTGTCGCTAATGAGGAACCCCTTCACATCAAAAATATTGGTTAAAACAGGTTAAAAGATACAGAAAGTTGCTTTAAAAAGCTACAAAATAGCCAGGAAATTCCTCACCAACCACTCCCTGAATCTTTTATTCAAGCTGTAGGATACCCGTATTACTTTACATTCATTAGCATGAGGGTGGAGTATTAAAATTCAGTCCTTTCTTGGTACCAACTGAAAGGTTTTGAAACCATCAAGTTGAAAATGCAGCATCGTCTGATACCTGCCGTACATAGTTAATATCATCCTGCATCAAAATAAAGATTTGCAGAATAAAGAAACACTTTATGTGACTTTAAACTCCAGACTTTCTGTATTAAATGAAAACATGTCTTGAAAGAGTGCTTATCAAAGTCCTGTTATACTCGGCTCTGTTCAATACTGACACACAGATGCAGAGAGGGAAAGAGAAAGCGAAAGAGAGAGCGAGAGGGATAAACAGAGACCCGTGTTTGTTTGATAGAAAATCTGAGGGAAAGCTGGAGAAAATATGTTCCTGAGATGGATTGAAAACATCCATACACTGCTCATCCCGGTGTCCACAAGCATGACACAAAACAAAGCATAATGGGCTGGAGGAGGCCATGTGTGACAGGGTGCAGCGGTGATGCCACGGGGAAGGAGCGATAGAGGGATGAGGGACGAGAGAATAGACATAACTCAGGAGGAGGAGGAAAATGAGGGAACTCAAGGACTAATTTATTAGTTACAGTTTGTTAAGATCCGTAATGTCACCTTAATTTACATACTTCACCACTTTGGCAATGTGGTAGTAGAGCTAATGAATTAGAGAGAGAGGCAGAGAGAGGCAGAGAGAGAGAGAGAGAGAGAGAGAGAGAGAGAGAGAAAGAGAGAGAGAGATGTGAGAACAGCACATGGCATACTGAACCAGCTCTTCCATCCACTGACTTGGAAATGAGTCACCGTACTCTGTTTGACTAATAAAATCCACACCGAGTGTTATACTGTTTCTCCTTGTTTAACACCGAGGCAGAATGTGTTGGGTCACAACAATGAGGTTGTTAGGATGTTTTAAATACATGTCCCATGTGGAGTTCACAGATTTAGTTTCCTCTTCTCACCAGCAGAGGGGGGTAATAATACACTCAAGAGGCAGAGGCTGAGCTCTGCTTTCCAGCATTCCTCATTCTAAAAAAGAAGTGTGTGTGTGCTTTGCTCTCTGTGACATTTAAGGTTGTTTTTAGCTGTGTTTATTGGGCTTGTTTGTTTTGCTTGTGTTTGCTGCTCATTTGACTTTGAGCACCAACAAAGAGGGTTTATTAGTCATTAAGCCAGCGAGACATCCAGTGAAGGGGGAGCATTTTCCCAATTTAAAGCTTTTCAAAGGCAAGGTGGAGTCAGGATAATCCTGTAAAAACTCTTCACATGGGGGCTACACGAGCCCCGCGCTGACTTTTCTCTCAACAGGGTGTGTGTTCAGCATCCTTGTGTGAAAAGGAGGAGTGTGGAAAGATTCTTTGTGTGTTTGTAGAATGACTGGAGTGTATAACACCAAGCAAAGCAGTGCTGACATGCAGGATTATGTGCTCAACCTTACGCTGCATCCATAAACAAATCAACAGGGATGCTGTCACTGTCACCTTGGCAACAAATATTTTTAAAAATCTGAAGAATTGGGGGGAGGGGGGGATGAGAATAAAACTGCTTATTAATATGCATATGAAATAGTTATTAAAAACTGCTAGAGTAAAGATTGCTTCCTAGATATCTGTGAATCTGCATAATAGCACTTAATGTTAATGAATAGTTCCTTATTAATTATGGATGGATGTATGGATAGATGGACAGATGGATGGACAAACTAGGAATAAGGATTTATTTTAATCTCCTTTATGACAGTTTTGTGGGAAACTTCCTGACTAGCCTAAAATAGAATGGGTGGGTAAGAAGGACTGTGAATGATACGGAAAGAAACAAAACTTCAAATGTACATTTACTCGCTGTCATTGTTTCAGTGCGGTTAAGTACCAAAAGAGAAAAACAACCAGAATAAAACACTCATCCTCAGTATTTTGCATACAGATGTCTGGACTTTCTGGTATTTTCACCTTCTTTCCTCCTACATTCATTCAAACATCACAGTTGCTCAGAGTAAATTACAAAATACATGATGATTTTGCTGTTCTGTGCATCCAGAAAGTGAGTTTCAAACCATGCGCTCACTTTTTACCTGTTATCTGCCTAGTTTGATAAAACTTAACGTTACTTCAGAGGCACTAAAGAAACTTTGAGGCTTAAAGGACTTTACCAGTGGTTTTGTTTTCATGTTTGAATGCAACATACACAAGATTTTGCCATAGGTCAAGATTTTGTGTCACTTATTTTGAAGTTTTACCAAAATACATCAATTAGTGAATGAGATAGGATTAAAGTTACATTATATGCCTGAAGTGTTACCTGTGATGCTGGATTCTCCAGAGATAAAACAGGTTGATGGAGAGCTGCAGTGGAAAAGTGGCTTCAGGACAGACAAAGGGTTGCCAAACTGTCATGCCAAGGACTCAAGGACTAATTTATGTTTTTCAGATTTTTTTTTTCATGAGAACACACTGCACCGACGGCATTTTGTACTAAAGAAAAATGGGTTGTTTCCATAACAACCAAAGGCCACTATCTGCACACAGCACTTACGCCAAACTCTTTGGCAATCTGTTCCCATAATGACATTTAATAACGACTACAAACTACTTCTGTTAATACTTCCTCTAGTTTTACTCTGGTTGTTTTTGTTGTTGTCACCAACAGGAATGTGATACTTTAAATATCCCCTCTTGTATGAAAACTTTCATGTCAGATTAAGAAAATACAGCTTGTTTCCCATTATGCTAACCTACAATTTAGGAGTCACTGACATTGCAAGCTTCTCATGATAATAAGTAAATACAACTAATATTACAGCCTATTGAAGGCAAATTGCAATCATTTCACAAATATCTGCAATGATATTTTCTTAGCCATCTGGCTTCTCCTTTCCCAAATATTGCAGCTCTACTTGCTATTATGATTGTATTTTGACATGTAATATCAATGCTGATATCATTTCTTGTGGTTCTTCTTATACTAAATTTAATGTAAAATATGTCAGTCTTCTTCTTGTAAGAAAACCTTGGAATAGTCCTTTTTATCTATTCCCTTGTTGTGGAAATGTTGATTAATCAAACAAAACTAATAATAATCCTCTCTTTGGCTGGAATCCCCAGGCATTGTTAGACCACAGCTATAGAGTCGCTACAGAATAAACAACATAGAATGGTGACAATGATCCAAAGGATATGAAAGGGCACAAAGACGTGTGGAAATATGCACCGCACGTAGAAAAAACTGCCTATTTCTGCTAAATGTGGATTAACTATTTGTAGTAACGTGCCATGTATGCATCACAAGAGGTAGCTAATTGTAATCTCACAGTATCATGCATGCATCATTGCATGCTGGATTATGGAATCGGGGATGAATTGTTCCAAATGATGCACTGCAGATATTAGATTTATCAGTAGAAATAGAAAAGAAACAAAACATGCCCACTGAATCCATTTTTCTTGCTTACACAGTTGTTGACAGGTAAATGTCTTCATTAAGCATGAGGAGACAACAAACAGCAGTTAACATGCAATGTGACATGGCATCGAGTCAGCTCATTAAGCCATGCAAAGAATAGACACGTGGTTGTTTGGAATGACAATCATTCATTCAGATAATACGGTTTTCCCGTTTTCTAACAGGTCTTCTGCCAAGCTGCACTCTGAAAATCATAAAACTAGCTTCTTTCACTGTATATGGAAGCACTGGAGCTCATTTCTATTTTTGAACTGGTGCAACACACAAGGCAAAGCTGACACTTCTCCACCACACGCGCACACGCCCTGCCGAAAAAGATAGAACACCTAGAATCTCAAGAAACTCCATCTTGGCTTTCTCTTCTTTAACATTTTCTTTCAGGAAATAAATTACACCGCTGAGCTACTTTGCAGCAGTGAATGTGACATAGTTGAAGATTCTGCGATTAGCCTACCAGGTGCTTGTTACATGATAAAGATAATACTGGTGAGTTAATTAGCATTAGCATAGAGTACATCTTGATCATGTAGGAGTGTTGTTTTCATTCCTGCTGTATAGGGTGGGGGGTGAGGGGGGGAGCTGGTGCGTCGCCGTAGGATATGAGGTAATTAACTTATCTAACAGAGACATGTTCTTGTGGCTCTTCTTCCACAGAAAATTGGCTTAGATATTATTTTACACGCCCCATATAGGCAACTGGAGCAGTTTGAAATAATACCACTGTAATGTGGACAATATAAGAGTGTATTACTAAAATAGATATTCATTAACCAGTACGATCTCTGCTGACATGTATACAATGAGAGGGAAAAAGGGGGTGGGCAGCTGTCTCAAACACAACATTAGAAAATGTGCAGCATACTTGTTTATTAATTAAGTAGTTATTTGCATTTTCTGCTGCTATGTATTGTTGCTTAAAGCAGCTGTGCTAAGGCAAGACTAATGTATTTGATGCCGCATGTTTGACTGCAGTTCTGCATCACATTCATCGCTCCACAGCTACTGTGGGAGGTTGTAAACAGTGAACCCGATCCATGGGGTGGGGGTGNACCAGAGTATGATGAATGTATTGGCACAGCCGACTCTGTGTTTCTCTTGTTCTCTCCAGTCATTCGGAACATCAAGCACTCGCTGGTGTTCCCTGTGACTTTGCTCCAATGGATGTAAGTATACGCTGCCGGCCAGTTCCAGCCACCGAAGGAATTCCCAAAAGAAGAGGCCAAAGCAACTCGCGTCCCCATGAGGTTTTCCCTCATCTCTGGCTTTGATGCCTTTTAATAAAAAGTAGCACATAAAGGTTTCCTAAGTACCCAGGCTGAAAATATGCCAGTGATTTTGGGGTCAGAGAGTGTTCAAGTACTTACGTCACAATGGAAAATACACCATTACCAGTAAAAGTTCTGTATTTAAAATCTATGTGAAGGGGCAAACCGGTGATTTTGCATGTTTGAACCCAATAAATACAGTCTGCATACACGTTACATTACTGCTAACCATTTTTCAAAACATTCTACTGGTGCAGTGCATTTTAGAATTGTTTTTCATACCCTCCAGACTGCCATTGGTTTCAGTTCCCAGCAAATCAACTTGTAAAATCTTGAGATAGGTAATCCCTCAGAGTGAATCAGATGTTGTTCCTGTTTTTCTTTTTTTTTTTTTTTNTTTTTTTTTTTTTTTTGTTGAAGTTACTTAATTTATCCTGTCCAAAGTGGAGCTGCACAGAAGTCAATGTATGTCTCCACCAGGGAATATAGTCCCAGGAGAAGACGGCTTTTACAGAGAAATGAAAAATGACTGAGCCTTCTACATTCGAATGTATGTGTTAGCAGGTGAAACACTGAATTTTAAGATGGTGTATCACCTGGACATTTGATTTTTAAAGATTAGGTGATTTGGCAAAGTAACACGAAACTAAAATACAGTTTTATTTATTTGGACCAAGACCAAGGAAAATATTCACCTTGACAGGCTTGGATAAAGTGCATCAATAATAGAATAATAGAATCAAAATACTTTGATCCTTGCAAAACATCTTTTTGCCCTGAAAGTTTTAACTTCAGTGCACTCGAGCCTTAGAACAATAATCATCAAAATTGGAGATAAAGTTTTTCTCGCAGGAAAATATTGTATCTCCAATTTTAGGGATTTTTATGCTTGTAGATCAATTACAGGATTACATGCTTAACATGCTTAATGATTAACATGCTTCTCGATGTTAGATTCAATTCCTAGGCTTCTTTTCATTTCTAAAAGTCTTGAGGCTACATTTAAGCAAAAACAAGGATGAGTANTCCTAGGCTTCTTTTCATTTCTAAAAGTCTTGAGGCTACATTTAAGCAAAAACAAGGATGAGTACAAGGCTTTCACCTGGCAGCAACAATCTTAAATGCATTTATTCTGCAGAGTAACTACAAACTAGAGCTGTCAGATAAGTATAATCTATAATGGAGTACAGTCTGATACTGCAGTAGCTGATCGTAATATTGCCAGTGATGTACCTCAAATACAAATGTATTTTCAGAGGGATGGCACAGAGCAGCAGTCCAGAGAGCGATACATCACACATAATAAAGCAGAGACGTACAATGAATGGTGAGCGAGGACACGACTCACACAAATGGCAAATTAAAGAGACTGAATGATTACAAAGAGCTGAGGTAAAAATGCAATGCTGTAGGCATTCAGCTGCCTTTGTAAGACATTCTGTCGTCCCTTGCTTCTCGTTTGTGTCTCTTTCCAGTGATTGAGTCGCAGGACTGATGGACCCCGAGGCTAAAGAAAGGTCTGTTGTAAGATTGAGGAGAGTCATTGCCCTAATTGTAATTAACTTTCATTGTTTTGTTTTGTTTGTTTTTTTCCCTCCGGTTTTAGCAAAAGCTTGAAATGGTGCAGCATTTTTTGTCGTCCATACCTTCTGTCAGTTAAATTTGTGGCAGACCTTGGGTAACTGGTGTCTTTTTATGGCCTTGGGATCTCATTCTGTGCTGCAGAATAGGACAGTTAAAAAAAATCAGGCAGTATTTCCAAGATATTAGCTCCTCCTAAAACTCAACTTTGCTTCATTCCTGTTATTCCTGTGGTATTTTTAATTCATGTTCTGTGGTGTGAGCTCAAACGCCAATCAAGATTTTTCTAAGCATATATGAAAACATGTTTGTTCTACTTAGATTTATAGATCCTGCACCCCCACCCTTTTTTTAAATGTCATATTTAAACTTTACATGATAATTTACAAACACATAAATGATAAGAAAAAGATTGACAGCTGTTCAGCAAAGTACATGCATGCTTATCTGTCTCCAGCTGTCATCTCTAATCAAACCCTCCTGAGTTGTTCCAGGATAATGGACTTCATTTACTGATCCTCTTTCACTGTTTGGCAGCTTGTTTCATGTTACAGACAGGTAGTGTCAGAGGCGGATGGACGCCCATGCTGCTTTGCAATCTGAGCAGGATTTCCATCTGACCACACACGTTAACCCTGGATTACACAACGTCTTCGTGGTCATGTTCAGACTTTCAAGACACACGACACTGTCAGCTACTGTTGCATCGCTTTTGAAGAGCAGTGAGGCTGAATGACCCACATTGCTGCGGAAAAGTACTGTTAGGACATATTTTTAGTGAATGAATTGGTTTTCAGGGGCTTCAATCAGGATAAGAATTGTTGCAAATTCAATATAAGAAAGTATGCCAAGGATTTTATAGGCTACAAACTTCCTCTGGATCCTGGATTCAGAATATGATCTGGATCACCTCCAAAATTTGATCAATTCTTCCTCTTGTCCTCTAAATTTCATCCAAAACCATGCGTAATTTTTTTAGATATCCTGCTAACAAACAGACGAACAAACAAACACTAGTGACCATATATCCTCCTTGGCGGAGGTAATAAACCTGTGGGATTTACAGAGCGTGTTATATCTGACACACATGAAGCACACAAGCTGATACGTCTCTTTCTTTTAAAGGTTTAGAGAGCATGAACACACATTAGAGATGGGGAGAGAGAGAGAGAGAGAGAGAGAGAGAGAGAGAGAGAGAGATGTGATATTGGCAGTTCCAACAAGCTGTTTAATATTACACATCTGCCTAGAGCTAGGGCAAATTATGTGTCGTGTTTTTAGTTGATTTAACATAAGAAGTAGAATACCTGCCAATTCACAAATTATTTGGCAAAAATCTGTCACTGAATCGGGCCTGAATCTCACACTAAAATAATCATATTTTCTGAAATACTGGCGTGGTGGTTTTGTACTGAGTCCTGAATTTGGACACTGCAAATAAATATTCTTTATTTGCTTTTATTACTAAAGGCCTGCAAGTTCTATTTTTAAAAAAAGTCATCTAACTCATTGGAACTTTCTCTTCCATGCCATGAAAGAAAATATCCCTCTCCTTTCACCATTTCAACACTAGAAGTCCCTGAGCAACTCACCTTTCTCTCAGTTCTAACTAGCTAATTCATGAACTTGTCAGTCACCATGGAAATATTTCACATCACTGAAATGACAAACGGTGAACTATCACCCGATGGAGCAAAAAAAATAAAAGAATAAAGACAAAACACAGCATGTATTTCATCTTTTTCCATGTCTCGTAGCATGTGGCAAAATACCAGCATAAACAGTTGTTTTTATATCTACTCTCTGAAAACCATAATCGATCTGCTATGTGTCACCACTCCCAATTCTTTCTTGTGCTTGGTGTCATATTTTTCCTTTCCAGTGAAGGTAATGTCAACAAATGTGGAAGCTGGTGGATGTTCTGCTCGTGGCCTTCCGGCAGGTTTTGTACACCGAGCTGTCAGCAGAAAGGACAGCAATAACAAAAGGCTTACGTATCCATCTTAGTCTTTGCTCTCTGCCTTTCAATATTTTCTCATCTCTGCTTATCAAAATGCACACACACACACACACACACACACACACACCAAGGAGAGATGGAACTGGGGTGTTGGCTGGAAGTCTTCTCTGCAGCTAGCGAGGCTGGGCAGTGGTATGTTTCCCCCCCTTAATCCGTTCTGCAAGGTTTGCTCAGGCTCTGTGCCCAACTTTATTAGATTTGTCTGCATCTGGCCACCCTGCTGCAATAGTCTGTCAATAGGGGGCGCTGTGGCAACTCAGCAAGACAGGTCATCAAAGTCATTATTTTTTGTTTCGACCAATTTCTTGATCTCTTGTATCTTTGAGACAAAGGTCAGTTTTGGGATTATGCACACCAGGCTTCTGTCCATCTCTAGATTGTATGCTGCAGAGAATTAAAGGACCATACTGCTAATTTTGCATGTTTAAGTCCAATAAATACTACCTGCATGCATGTTACAATACTGACAACCAAATTCCAAAACATATAATCATATTTTTGTTTTCCCTGTTATTTTGTCAAATCCCCTAATCTTTCGAATTTAAATGTTCAGGTGATAATTCAATGTTCTCCTGCTAACAACTCCAGCCAAATGTAGAAAGGATGGTCATTTTTAATTTCTTAATAAAAGTCGTCTTTTTCTGGGCCCATATTCTCAGGCAGAGACAGATTTTCTTCCATGCAGCTCCATGTTGGACCGGTTAAATAAAGACATGGCTCTACAGTAACTTATGCAATACTTTCATGAAGTCTCAAGTATCTCAAACACCTTCTGCTTATCTGCAAGGAAAGAGACAAAAAGAGGCACCAGCACAGCAAATGACAAGTTCAAAGTTTAGGAGTGAAACTGATATTGTTGTTGTTTCAATATTCTGGTCTGGTTCACATCAAGAAAAGCAGTAAACTAACAATTCAGGAGTCATTGTGGTCATCTGACAAAAAAGAAAAAAGGAGAAGACTCTGATTTTATGATATCACAAGGCAAAGGTGATCCTCAAGACCAGGTTTAATTTCAATTAAATTTCAGTTCATGATTTCAGGTGAATTTCAGATACCTTAAAGTATCGATAACCTTTTTGACAATTGACACTTCACCATAGTTTCTTACATACAGACCCAGCCGGCTAAATAAAAAGCAGCATGTGAGTTTTGCCAGGAAAGAGGATATTAAAAATGCTTAGGAAGTCAGAGTATTAGAAAGCAATTAATTACTTAAATTAGCTTAACGTCAGTGTTGTCTACGTTCAAAAAAACTACTCTTTCTTTTTTCACAATTATGAATACAATTCATCATAAGGGTCAGAAAAGAAGTCCCTGTTACAAATAAACATGTCAAACAATTTTCTCTCTAAATGAAATGGAGACACCTCATTAAGTCCATGATAAATTCTGATTTAATTTCTCTGTAACATTAAATTAATGTAGCAGACTTCCAAAGATAATTGAAAGCTATGCAGACCAAACTAATATACACGTCAGTAAATAAACTGATGAAGCAAATTAATTAACCATCATTAATATATTCATGCTTTAGTTTGTCTTTAAAAGTAAATACAGCAGAATGCACATCTGTTGTGTAATCCGATGTGTGAAAATCGATTGTCACACTGGCTTAAAAAGTATATTATATTCACACACATGCTCACCCACATAGGTTCTAAATCTTGTGATTAAACCTTTGGGGAGAGGCGGGGTGCTCTCTCTCTCAGCATAATGTCATTGCAGGGGATATTTCTTCCACATCTAACCTTTTCCACCAAGTGAACAGCCTTTACATTTCTGGTGCAGAGTTACTTTAATTTGAATTAGCTACTGAAGGAAAAAGTGGTGCAGCCATTAAGCATCTCCAGCATGCCATTACGACNCCCCCCCCCACACACACAGAGAGAGAGAGAGAGAGAGAGAAAGGGAGAGAGCACTTGTTAGTGGACTTGGAAATGTCTTTTAATAACCTCTTGATGAAAAAAACTGCAGGGGGTTGAGCCTGTGGGTCTAAAGTTAATTAAATGTTGCCTCCCTTATTAAAAGTAATAATAATTGTGAATACAAGATGTAATTTTTGGCATAATAAGAATTATTATGTCATGGTAATGTGTTAATAACAGACGTTGTATGAGTGATTAATTATGCCAAAAAGGTCTATTGATGGTAAGTCCAAACTTTGACTTGAAGCATTTAGACACATTTACACAGCAGTTTAAGGCTCTTTATTGAGGAATGGGACATTGAATTTCCCTACATTTCCCATGATTCTCTTTAATCAGGTGCTTTGATGATGTCATCATTAGGCACCCTGACTGACCAAAATCAGGAAACACCCAAAATATCTACTACTGAGGTACAGTGTTAACTTCTTATTTTACCCCTGACAAGATAACTGAAATGCAAACAATAGATAAATAAATTTGTGATTATTCAGAGGAATTTTGATAGAAGTTAACCCAGGGGCCTTAGCGTTTATGTGTTTTTCCTTGTTTTTGGAGTTTCTCTGGTTGGTTATTTTTCCTTCCACTCTGCTGACATTATTTTAGGTATTGTTCCTGCCATTTCCCTTGGCCAAAGCTCTGATCTAAGAGCTGGAGTTGGTTGCTGGGCATTGTGCTGTGGCTTCTGAATAATTTGGAGGACAAATTTCTCTTCATTCTCTTAAGGTATTGTTCATTTATTTCTTAGATTTATGGTGTTTCAAATGAAGGATCAAATATAAGTATGTACTATCCATAAATGTACACTAACTATGATATTTTTGGCTTGTCATCATATTGAGCCCTGACTGATGATCTTTTAAATGTTTGTCTCTGTATAGTTACTCAATCCAAGGATATGAGTTTGACGATTCTTGTGTACAATTTGGCATGCTCTGATTTATTAAACCAATTAGGATCCCAAGTTATTTTCTTCATATTGTGTTTTGGATGCACTCGGCTTCTCTATATTTCCAACTTCCGCTGCCAAGATATTTGGAAATCACCAGACTTTCAACATCGGCATTGTAATTGCAAACACACTTTTAATGAAGTTTTTGTAACTCGTGTTGTTTATGTCAGTGGTGAGTTTGTCCTTGCAAGCGTCAACCAGATAAGTGGGCAGTGCACTAGTTCAACATTCATGTGCCTGGAATCGTAGTCCATTACTTTGCCATTCTCTCTCTTTGTTATGAAGCAAATTAAGCTCTTTTTACAAGAAAATTGAGTCTGAAATGGAATTTCAGCTGCAAAGTGTCTAATGACACACTTGTTTACTCCTTCACTTCTGAAAACAGCCGAATCACTGCCACTAGCAGCTGCAACTGTGCCTCTTTCATGATAAGCCCAGTAATTGTGGATAAAAAGCACACAACACCTTTCATCTTACCCAATGCACCTTTTACTGGACCCCCATTTTCTCCCCATGTCAATGCTTAATGGCTTTGCAATTGCCTTTTAAAAGCTGCCATGTTTTGCCCTTTACCCCCATACTCTCTTTCTGTGCTTTTTCTTTCCACAACATTGTATTTCGCTGTACTCTTCTGTGACAGCACTTTCCTCCCAGAACACAATTAAATTAGTTTGACTTGACTGGTAAATAGTGGAAGGGGCCACTCCCAAAAAAAAAAAAAAAAANAAAAAAAAAAAAAAAAAAACCACCCCATGCTCACACACTGAAGTGGTCCAAAGATAGAATGTGAACTTAGCTGCATGGCTTGTTGTGCTGGCAGTGCTCTCTGAGAAGGCCATTAGCTGCTCTGACCTGTGCAGTTAAGAGGTGTCAACCATGTTTTTCTATTGTATGTCTTTGGTCTCTATGGTTCGGTGCTGATGGTCTTTAAAAGCCTCATTGGGGAGCTCTCGATTATCATCTATTTAAGGACCATCACTGCCCATGACTCTCTGTCATTCACCTCACATTAGTTCTGTGGATATAAGGTCAAGCATGACATTAGGGCTTTATTCCTGAATGAATAGTGTTTTCCGAGTGTTACTTTGTGCTTGCTGTTTGATTGAGTAACGAGTTTTGGAGCATATAAAAATACTGAGGTCATCTATTAAGCTGCAAACTTTCTTCTTCAGAACTCTTTTAGACAACAAAACAAAAGAGCCAAGGTGTAATAGTTTTTTTTAGAGCAGGTAACCTTTGTAGATAGGGTGAGAAGCTGGTTGTCACGTGTGCGGGGGTGGTGTTAATAAATGGGAGAGAAATCAAACGTCATTTATGGCAGGTAGTCTGGTGTGTTTTGAATAGCAACTTGCTTCTATGAGTCAAAAATATGAGTGGAGGTGTAGGGTAAGTCTGTCTGTCGGCACATATCAGTTCCTCAGCCATTTTTCAGAACGTGATCCAGATTCGGCCTGCTGTCTCCTCAATGATAACA
This sequence comes from Lucifuga dentata, assembly GCA_014773175.1. Lineage (NCBI taxonomy): Eukaryota > Metazoa > Chordata > Actinopteri > Ophidiiformes > Bythitidae > Lucifuga > Lucifuga dentata. Next base: position 35,095 of record VXCM01001512.1, on the reverse strand, counting down.
CATTGTACCACCTCCACTGCTGCCAACACAGAGGAGATCGGTGGGGTTCATCAGCGAAGATGGACAGTGGCAGAAGTTTGAATGTGTGGAGTCAGGAGAAAAGAATTTGCAGAGTTCTTGGAGTTCTTCCAATTTTCACAACAAAGTGCTATGGAAAGCAAGCGTGACTGTTGGATTGTCAGTTTCAGGACATTATAAATTGAGCAACACAGACCCCCAAAAGTCAAAATGTCCAAATGTGTGAAAGGAACCTGCCACTACTTTTAGACTGTTTGAGCCCATGTTGGCTTGTTGGACTGACTGCTTTTGGACAAAAACAGGCAGCACTGGTGTGATAGAACAGCCCAAGGGTAGTTTCTGGGTTTAAATGGGATCAGCAGCAATTTTTCCTGTGTAGCTTGTAACCCTGATACCATACAACAATCTGCTTGATCTACCCTGAATCTGACTTAGTTCCGATTTTCATGCGAGACGTGCCTCTCTTTAGCTCTGTGCTCCTCTTTACAGACTCTCACATTTCTTTGCACATCACAACTTGTTGGTTTATAAATCTTCTAAACAAGCTGATGTTACGCCAGCTTGGTTTTGTGGCACAGTCTATCCTTCTCAAGCCCAATTCTGTGGCTACTGTGGTGAGTCTGCCTCACAGCAAATCACACACATTCACATGTTGATCACAACGAGTTCTGTTCATTACTTGTGTTTCAGGAAAATGGCCAAAGTTGAAGGAAAAATGCTGAAATTTGTAGTGAGTTAATGATTTGTCCCTACATGGCTAATTAGCAAGCAGCTGGTGCCTATTGAGAATGCTAAAGGCTTAGCTTGTGGCTTCATAATGTCTCATAACACTTTTGCTTCTACTGATTGTCCTGCTTGCAGGTGAGACGACAGAGCAAAATATGGCGGTCCAGTTCATATCGGACATGACCTTTCTTGTTGTCACTGGTATAATCATCTAGTACTCGACATGCAAGCTTTATTTTTAGCTTTAAGGAAATTATAAAAATATAAAAATATGACATACAAAAATATGACTGCCAAAAAGATAGGTTCTGTCAGAGATTGTCTCTAAGAGCATGAGACAGCTCAATTACCCAGGTCACCATGACGATGATGATGCTATCTTTGTGCCTCATCAGTTATCAACACTTCTTCTTCAACCAATCAACGTTCTTCCCTACACTGTGAACTCCCAACTGTTAAATCATGAATTCTTTAGAAAAGAGATGTTCTGTCATCAAAATTGCACATTTCTACTCAGCATGTCTGGTTATCATTGCATCAAAGTGCACAATTGTGAGTGTGGAGTGCTATTGACATGCTAATATCACAAGTAAAATGCTGTTAAATTATGGAAAACGGATACAAACCTTGATGAATCAATGCATAAATGCAAAGTTGGTGATTACTTTTTATCAAGGCACATGCTGTAAATTGTAAATCTGGTGAATTTGTTTAGAAAGTTAATCCCTTATTCAAAGAGTTAGTGTGCATACCTTGATTTATTTTTATATGAAAAAAATCCTCGGAAGCCTTCAAGTTATTTGTTTTTTTAACATGGAGTGAACCAGAGTCTTCCTCTATCACTTGCCTACTTCATCTTCCCTCTTTTACATCAAGTGTGCTGTAGAGATTGATCTTTCAACAGCTGAGGCCAAAATAAATGCAGGTGTGTGTGTGTATGAGAGAGGTACATGTCAAATTTTTCAAAGCCACACCTCAACTTTTTCCTTAATGAGCCACTATTCCCCCCAATAAATAACACATCATTGACACTGCCAAACTGACATGGGTTAGCGCTACAGTATTGACCCTGAGGTGTCTGAAAGGAGCATGTGCAAGGAAACAAATAATAAAACACTTTGATGACTGGTTTCTTTTAGTTTGAGCAAAATGGATTTTGTGGCATCTATAACCTTCTATAATGCTGAACTATGAAAAGGACTTTGGAAACCAAAGATCTTCTGCAGAAATTCTGCCGTTTCCCTCCCTTCTCCTCTTGTCTGTCCAGCTTCCTTTTTCTGTCTCTCTTACTCTGTGGCTGTCATTTTTTTTTTTTACCCCATGGGCTGAAAATGCTAATTCTTTCAAAGGAGNACTCTGTGGCTGTCATTTTTTTTTTTTACCCCATGGGCTGAAAATGCTAATTCTTTCAAAGGAGTCATCGGATTCTGCTAGCCTCAGTAACTTTCCGTCGACACATTCAGCATCGGCTACATTTTGCAGTGTGTTTTTGTCTGTGATGGAGTGTAATTTCCATCCAGTATAAAACAAATCCACTGCACACATAGATCACAGTAAGACTTTATTTGTTGTGCAGACACACAGGTGTCTCTTCTGCCTCCGTGCTCCTCTTTGCTCTTCTTTCTCTGCCACTAATAGGGGTGCATGCCCAGCCATCTGTGAAGGACAAGGGAACCTTTTGGCTGAGACAAATCGCTTTGGAGCAGGGATGTAGCCTTCTAGCACCTCCCCACCCCCTGCCCTGCACACACACACACACACACACACACTGTCCTTCCTCCTCCAGGGTAACAAGGGAAGCGTCTCTGTTGGGTCCACAGTGTTCCACTAGGAGTCAACCAACTGAGCCACTGGTCTAATCCCGACCAGCAGCCCACACGGCCACACTGCCAAGTTCCAATTAGACCCATAAAAAAATCCAACATTTATCCCAAACAGGCAGCTTTATGAGGGGTGGGCCCGGCCCTCTGTGACCCACCGACCACCCGATATAACAACAGGGCTATAAAAGCAAGACAGTGTAGGGATACAGGCTAGAATTGTATGGCAGACCTGAGGGGTAATACGTGAGGAACAAACAAAAACCATCTCCTTCCATTGGGAAACGAAATCTCTGTCTGCTTGGCAGGCTGGCAAAGTTTCACCTCAAAACCTACCAAAGCCATGAAAATATACAGAGTCAGTTTCAACTGGCAGGTTTATCAAAACAAGGGGTTCTGAAGTACACCGAGCTCCTTTCTTCTAAATTACAGGGGCTGGCACAATCCAAAAGACAGGCCAATTATTTGAAGGTAATCCTTCACTGCAGATAATGTAACATTTCGAGCGAACTGATTGGTTTTATTTTTGGGTGACAGAAGCCAATAAATTTGTCTGTATTAAACATGATACTTTCAATTTGTGGAGCTGGTCTGATGTGATGAGTCTATTCAGATGACAGCTGACAATTTCAAATTTTCCAGCTCTGTGTTCAAGAACTGGTGGCTTTAAGATATCAAAACAAGCTGAATGCAGAGGCTGTCGGAGGGTTAGGAGGGAAACCAATCAGAAGTTGTAACGAGAGCTTTTCCACAAGTTAAAGGCTGGGAAAAACCCATAAGAAAGGATTTATGCCTCCTATATTCTATAAACAGGAGCAATGCACTGTAAATGGAGACAGGCTATCAATGGTGCCAGGCTCTTCAGAGGTAAAGACTTCTGCTGACGACAGTGTCATCTATAGTGTGCGTGAAAGGGGAGCGGGGGGCCGTGTTGCCTGTGTCCAAACCCACTAATGTCCTGAGCGACCTTGCTAAATAAAGACCAGCAGATTGAGTCATCTGCTCTCCCTGTCCATTGTTGAAGCACTGAGGCTTGAAGTATACATTTGCGCGCCGCATTACACCCTCTAATAGGCAGTCAGTCAAAATAACATGCTGCCTCAAATGTCAGCATTTACCTTTATAATGACCAAGCTTCCACTGAAATTAATAGATCTTCAAGCTTGTCTCTGTGGCTGAGTATCTTCATACTGTCAGAGGCAGAGACCTGAAACCACACGCACACACATCTCCATATTCCTACAGATATGCAGTCTTAAGCATACTCACTGCATCCTACTTCCAAGCATTGAAAGTCAATGACACGTACTATACCTACAATAAAAAGTTATGCTTTTGATTTAGCAGACTCATATAAATTATTTTGGTAGATCCTGGACTGGGAAGATTCTTTACTTAAGTAAAAGCAGGAAAATCTGCTGAAGTAGCAGCAGTAAAAGTACTAATTGTGAAGAAGAACATAGTTTAATTTCCATAGCTCTAGTTTTTAGATATTTTAAGGAAAGAAGGAAACCAAAAGGAAGAAAGAAAACAGGGAAATCAGCAAGAAAAGTAGGACAGAAAATGAGGAGATTAATAAAGAAGATGATATTATTGATATTTTATGATCTGAGCCATGCAATATAAGAATCTGCAAAGTAGTTTGTAACAAGAACCATCGGATAAATGTAAAATGAGCTGAAATATACTGGAGGTTCACACATCCCAACATTGCCGACACTTTCTGTAACCTGTTCTAATCTTAACAGCCCCATCCGCTTATATTCATAAACAGGAGCTACTATTAGTGTGCCGCTAGAGTGCATTCATGTGTATTCACGGGTCAATGGGAAAACGCAGCATCTGCCCTCACCTTCTCTACTGTTGTTCCCATATACACAATAAAATGAAATGTTAATGGATGCTAATGAAATGGCTAATTGTGGATTCGGTGCAACCATGCGAAGCTCACTCTCTAGGCCTTAGTGTTCATCGTTTATCATACAAAGCCCTCTTGGGAGTTTGTGGGGAAAAAAGAATGATAATAAATGTTAAAAAAAAAAAAAAAANAAAAAAAAAAAAAAAACAACTATAAAACAGCCATTATTATGCATGCAGACCTTGTGCCATGTTAACCTGCTGTGCGGTGAGCATCATGCCAGTACAGAGGTGACATTCCTTTGTGCTTGTCCTGCAGATTGCGGTGAAACTTTCAGATGGCGAGATGGAAAGGTAGTTGCTGTAGACTGGCCGCTGGCTATTTTTTTTTTTTTCNTTTTTTTTTTTTTCAACCTCAGAAACAGTCTTGCTTGTCAGTCTCGACAGAGATGGCCGCTGAGGCCTGCTAAAGCTGAGTAAAGCTCAGGGCTGTCTTTATCTCTCGGCCTGTGAGCCCAGAATGGTTTCAGGCAGTGATTAGTGAGGCGGATCCCACATGGGTCACCCTTTTGCTGGAGGAGATCAGCGCTGGAGATTTGAGGCATCTGGGCAACTTTGTAGTGGGAGCATGTGAGTGACAACTGAGAAGGGGAGGTGGATGGAATGGAAAGTGGAGGGAAGGAGAGACGGGCAGATGGAAAGCAGGTTTGAATAGCGTGTAACAGGGTGAGATGAAGGATGTATGATTAGTTTGCTCTGAGAATGGGAGGGTTGGTGTTGTAGGTGAAAAAACAAACAAACTGCAATTTCAGGAATACCACTTTCTACTGCTTCAAAACTTTTGAACATAAATATGAATTAAGAATGCTAGCAAAAGCTTTCAGGGTAGTGCAGAAGCTGAGTTTGGCTTACTAGATTTTGATAGAAATGAACCAAGTTTGCAGCTTTGACATTGTTCAACACATAGCCCCTACAATATTGCACTAAAAATAAGAGAAAATAACAAAAATCACAATGTATCCCCTTTAAAAGACAATTAAATGTGAAGATAATAATCATGCTGACTTGGACGTTGTACATCTCCTTTGCAAGAGTGCAGCTACTTTGTCCTTCCTAAATTCTCAGCAATTCTGTCAAACCTGACAATGTCATACACACATTAAATCTACAATGCCTGGATGAGACCAGAGGTGACAAAATGTAATTACTTTGGAGCACCGGACATCTTTGTTTACTTTGACTGTAGGTATACATGCTCTCAGGCTCTTATCACCCAGAACAACTGATTCTGCAATCTCTTTAAATGACCTGCAGGAGACAGACCACGCTTTGTCATCTAGATAAGGTAAAATGTGCTTTTTGTAACAACCAAAAATGCACAATGTGTCTGAGAAAGCGCAAAGATGGTTGAGATGAGCTCTTCTCTCATCAGGCTTCTTTAAACCAGGTATCTGAGACAGCCACTTTAGCTATTTCTCTACATTAATTACCATTCCAAACTCACTGCATAACCTTTTCACGAGGATGTAGATCCTTTCTGAGGATGGAAACAGAAATTTAAGCAGGTTTTTAAGCAGGTTTTCCACTCTAAAAGTCTCTCTGCATGCATAGTGAAAATGAGTCATTTGACTTGGCTGTGGATCAAATCCACTTTAACCATCTTCCACTCCCTCTTGTGACCTTTTTTTTGGTGTGAGTGTGAGCCTGAGTGAGCAGCAAAGAGACTCGACCTCACAGCTTGATGCTGCTGTGTAGTGCAAGAGGGCATTTTCATTTCTCTTACAGACAGTCCTTTCACTATCGGAAATTACCAATCCACCCCTACTGAAAATCCAATCTTCAAAATAAAGGACACTTGATTTACTTGACAGGTTTGTTGGATAATAGGAATATGATTTAATGAGTCATTTCTGACATTGAAATCAGAATTCATTTCCATATTCTCATGGCTCTTGCTTCGACTTTATAGTGCTAATTATGCCCATTACTGTGTCATTTACTTTAAAAGAGTATAAGACNCCCCCCCCCGCCAGAGAAATAGAAAATCCTGCCATTTGCTTAGTAATGAAGAAAGTTGTTCCATTTCAGTGGACCAGTCTCCCATCTGCCTTTATGCTGCTAAATGAAACTGATTTGCCTTTGAGACGATGTGTCTTAAGTCTGAGAGAGAGAGAGAAGTAAGAGAAGAGAATCATAAAGGGATGCTTATGCATATGTTTGATAAAGATAAGTGACATCCCATCTACTGGTCGTTAATGAGATCTTTTGCAACAGGAAGATGTATGTGGCTGTGGTGTGGTGCACACTGGAGGAAATGACTGTTGAAGGGGGCTGCAGAGGGAGGCACTTCATCAAGTATAATTGCTGCCTTGTACACACTGGTCCCCATTGGCTCTGGCTTCTCTGCAGTCACCCTGGACCTTCCCCCTTTAACTCTGCATCCTTCTTCCTCACTCACTGTCTGTCTCTCATCCTTTTCTGTTTTCCCCTCCGGTGACCCTTATGCCCCCTCTTCCCCACCTCAGTACATTATTTCCTTTTAAACAATGTTAATGGAACAATGTCCTCTTAGTTACTGTGTCTGAACGCAGGCTTGATTAATCAGACAAAAACACAATGACTTCCTCTTTGCCTTAGGTCCCCTGTGTTCCTTTAGTTCTGTGTGTAGTAAGTTTTTTTGTCTACTTTGTGCATTTATTTCTGGGAAACAAAGTTCCTAAATCAAACAGGAATAGCATCTCTTTTATCTTGCTTAAGTTCTAACATTTTGCTGTATAGTTCATTTTTAACAAGGAATTTCTGAAATGGGACACTATACTTAGAACAATTGCTGTTGTCCTCTATTTTAAAGTAGTATATGTAAAATAAAAGCAAATAGAAATGGTATATTTTATGGCTTGAGTAAGTTCATATCCACAATTACTATATTTTTTTCAGCACAGAACTGATGCTGATTGTGACTTAAGGAAACTAAAACCATAACAGCCTCACTAATCAGTGATATTGTTTTGAAACCAACTGCAGTGTGTTCACCAATTAGTAAATAAATGGAATTTTGCATATTCAGGCAATTATGGCATAATCATGAGTGCGTAAATGCAAAAATATTCAGAATAATCTCTGAGATGGCACAAGATACATCATATTTGTGCAAGCCTGTTATGGGATTTTGATTGATGAGGCCCTTACTGCTGTCTGTCCATCTGCCTGCATCTCTAATTCAGCTTGTATCCATGCTATTGTTGAAAAGACAGTAAAATGTATTGGAAAGGGTCATTCGCTAGCGGTGGACATCAGTCTCAACAATAGCACAGCTAATTGGCAAATTTCAAAACGGCACCAGTGATTTTGGCATAACAGCCTCACAGCCATTCAAAGGATGGCAGAAACACTGGCACATAATCTAAAGCAGATCCAGTCGGGGCTGTTCGTGTTGGCAAACAGGAGTGGAACTAAGTGCAACCATCAGCCAGTCCATGCAGATTACATGGCACATCAGCACAGCCTGGACTCTTCCAGGAATGAATGTGTTTGTTTCTTGCCAAGGCTGTGGAGCAGCCATGTTCATAGCAGGTTAGTCCCTCTGCTGGGTCTGTTAGGTGGGCTTTGGAGAGTGAGAGGGATGAAAATAAAGGAGAGCACGACTGGATCAGCACATGGGGGAATATTCTGTACTTGGTGCCATACAGCTGCGACTGCAGATAACATATGCCAGGGAAAAAGGGGCAGACAGAGGCTCTATAAACCCTGATAATCCAAACAATGTTTTCTAAAGGAAGGCCAGTGCTAAGCCTAATGGTGCTTTAGTTCTACATTATCAAAGGTATTGGATGTGTTGCCATTTAAATGTTCGTTCCAGCTTGCAGTGGTTGCTGCAACACGCAGGAACAGTATATATTAGGGCAGGAAATCAAATGGTGATACACAATACTGTATTATCACAATATTTTTTTCTATGTTAATAATTTATCATAGCACAGGCAATCCTGTGCTATCCAATATATTGCAAGAAAATAATCTCTGATATCTATGTAACCGAAGAGGAAAGCAAACCTCTAAAAGGGCAAAAAATAAAGCAGAAATTGAAGCAGCTCTGTATTTATTCACTGCATTATTAAGAGCTTTTAGAGATTATGTACAGTTGAGATTAAATAGAGTGAACCACAGTGCATAGACTCTCATTTTTACCACACACAGATGTACAGCAACTTAAACACGTAACATTATTTCAGTGTCAAGGCCATACACAGAAATGTCTGCAGGAAAGGAGGAAATATCTCTTCCTTAAACTCAAATCACCTCAGATCACTTTAATGATTTATCATTTTTTCCATAGCCAAGAGTGATGTTTGGTTACTGAAATGAGACCCAGAGCAAAGGGACAAATCATGTCCACATGCATGAAAAAACAACCACAGCAAGAGAAGTAATTATCTGCTGGCCAGGCCTGCAACAATGGGTCCGCCTGTATCCTGCAATAGCTACCTACAGTAGCTCCTGCAATAGCTGCCAAAACCACTTCAGATGGCCTCCACTTCAGACAGGGTCCTCAGAATAGGTTCGAGCACCATCATGAGACTGAGGCTTAGCTGTAAGAGGGACTAGCTTGTGTAATTCTCATGAATATGCAAAACTGCTCGAACTCCACTGTATGCTGCAAATCATGTAATGTTGCAAGTTTGACTGGGTAGGATGGACAAATGTTGATTTATGAATGGAAGAGAAGTCTTCTGAAAGAGATTGATGAGTTGATGTCTCGGTGTGTCATTTCAGTCTTCATGTTAATGTTGAAGAACAGCTCAACGCAGCATATGGATATTGCAAAAACTTCAATGTACAATTATGTAGCACATGTAAAGACATTGTCGAGTAAAAATAAGAATAGAGATGGAGCGATGCCACTTCTCTCTGAAGCTGTTGATTTTATTCTTAAACTTTCCTTAGAGCTGGATTCTAACAAAGGAAAAATGAGGCACTCAACAAAAGGCTCCTGTATGTGTGGGTGTAAAGGAGTAGGAGGATAATACACAGGCAACAGTGCAGTTGCTTTGTGCAGCAGCCAAAGCGAAGTGGGCATTTTTTTTCAGCATACAGCAAACCATAGATTTACTAATATATGTATAATCCAGAGTGCTATCCCTTTGTTGAAATCACAGAGGTAAAGATCATTGGGGCATTAAATCCTCACAGCAAATTCAAGATTGGTGGAAAGGCGAAGGAGGAAATTCCCAGAGGTAAATATTGTATAGGGTCAGGATGCTGCTTGGAATTCTTATAGAAACCTAAAGATGGCTTGTGCATGGTGCAAACACAAATAAACTGCAAAACAGGAAATGGTCACCCACTCAGATTCCAGTCTTTTACCTTATCACACAGAGAATGTTAGCAATGTTGGTTCTATTAAAAAACAGAATTTACTATACATATAATTATTTTTAATAACTAATCATCCGTGGAAGGTGTATGTGAGCTGTTTTCCTCGCACAGGAAGAAGCTAGTATGATTAACAACCTATGAACCTGCACATTGTTGAAACTCATTCGTAGGAATTAATTTACTCTGCATATTGGAAGGCTCCTAATTATCAATTGTGTGTCATGTATTGCTGTAACCTGCCTGACCTCCAATTACAATAGCACCAATCAAAGTGGGGTTAATTCCAAGCGACGATCAATTTGGCCCAGTCATTTTGCTCCAGCCCCATGGGTGAGTCACTTTGAAGGAAGCAAATGTATTTCTGCCCAACCAGCATCCACATATTACCTTGTTTTACTGTCTATGTTAATGGAATGCATTTATCAAAACCACTTTGCATATTTCCGTGCTTCTAAATGCAGTGTTAATGGTATTGTGCTAAATGCATTTTTGAATACAGCATAATTCTTATTTTTATTAATACAAATGCACTGTGAATCGTACTATTCTGTTATTTTATTTTATTTATTTATTTTTGTTGGATATGACCATTTATCCTTGGTATGTCTTTGTCAGAATGTGATTCCTTGTCTCATGAAATCCAATGACTTTACGTGAAAGCACACATCGAGACAGATAAGTTAATACAAAAAAAAAAAAAAAAAANAAAAAAAAAAAAAAAAAAACACTGTATATTCTCAAAAGAAAAGGTCATGATCAGTGTGTGAACATCGAATATTGCTTTTTGCTGAATTAAAGAGTTCAAGAAAAGTGTCTGTTAAGTGCAGCCTCAGGAAAGTAGCAATGACGCTATAGTTTGTATGCATTCACCCTACAAGAGCATACTTAAAAGAGCACCGCAAGTTTGTCTCCCGAGAACATTTTGTGCTGAACAGCCAATAGCAGCTGTCTTTGAAGGCAAACTACAATGGAGAAGGGAAACGAAATGAAAGCTTTGCTCCACTGTAACCCAGGAGTGAGTAGGTAGACCTGAACAATGACAGCATGTCCTTGAGTTATAAATTTATAATATCCCTCAGGTGTCGCTGGCAGACAGCAGCTTCTGATTGGCTTTGGTTATAAATCATTCATTATGATTCGCATCAATAATTAATATTCCAACCAAGCTTGAATCCTTTATGTAAATACTGTCACATATTGGAAGGTTACCACTGTAAACCTGCACAGACAGCAGTTTTTGAACTTTTGATTGCTGGCATAGCCAACTAACTGCACAATTATCCAACGCCATGGTGCTATGCATAACCTGTGAACTCTGTAGGCCTAATCAGGTGTATTTTGTAGATGGATGTATTGATTGAATGCTGATTGATTACTTATCAGGTATTTGGCAAGCCTTTAATGGCATAAACACAGCCTGTAATGAACTTAGACACCTCACTTAGTTAAAAGCGTCACAGTGGAGATGGATGGTGTCTGCTGAAAACACCAGGGTTTTAACACTGCCTGGAGGCCAGCAGATAAATATCTTTCTAATTATATTGGCGAGTTTTCTTCGTCTCTCCACACACTCTTCTACAGTGTATAAAGCACTGACAAAATGTGTTCCAGACAAAGCGGACATGGTGCTGATTGAAAAAGCATAGTGGATAAAATATATTTTTCAATGTAGAGTCATTTGTTTTCACATTCTTCTTTGTAAATGAATTTGCCTTTTTGATGTTAGATTTACTTTTGGAAGGACAACCTTATCTTGCCTGTTTGCAATTGGCTTGTAAAAATTCAGCATTGATCAAAAGGCCAAAAGGTCATTAAAGATCTTTTATATAGTGTCCATCCAGTACGTGTCACAAGCAGCAGCATGTGATCCAGTCAGTCATAACTATTTAAAAAAATTGGACAAGATGGCTTTGCTCACTTCTGTATTTAATTTTTTAACTTTTCCATTTACATTATTTTATTTATTGGTACCTTCAAGCCAGAAATAAGTGGCTGTCTTATCAAAAAACTTAGAGCATTTAAAGAGTTTGCTTGGACTCTACCAAGCCTGGATTCAGTCTAAGAGGCGTATGTTCATAGTACTGCATTCATTTTAATCTGAAGAAGTGGAAGTAGTAAAAGTATGGAATTACATTGTGTGTTTTTTTTTGTTTAACTTGCTTCACTTGGACTGCCAACAACAGTCTCACTAAGACCCACTAAATCTGCTTATGTTGGCTCACGTCTGGAGTGGCCCACTTTTTTTTAGTTATGATAAATGCAACATACTGCTGCGTTTTGTTTTGTTTTTGAGTGCTTGATACCCTGAACTTCGCTAAAATAACATTTCAGCTGATATTATTGATTCATATGAGATGTCTACTGCTGTTTGCGCATCTGAGCCGCTCTTATCTGCCTTTCCATCGACTCTTATGCCTCAGCAGTAGTCACTACAACTTTCCTGATGGACAAGAGTTAGCACTCGGTATCCAATAAAGTGCTTCAGCAGGCGATAATATGGGCAAGAGCAAAGCACAGGACTGCAGACTGGCACTTTTGTCATGTTAATGTGACCGCATATGATGCTCCGCAAATAGGATTTACTGTACAGGGGCCCCTATGAAATGGAATTGCAGTCTCATAAAATGTACTTTTAAAGAAATTGTGTGAGGGAACTCTGGGCAGTAAATTAAACTCCTCTGGCAGGATTAGATGGAGGAGGAGGAGGAGAAGAAGGAGGAGGGAAGCTGGATGAGTATGTGGGGCAGCCAGAGAGCTGCTGCTCATAGAGGTAATGGATCTGCTGTAATTCCACACCTCTCCATTTCAGCCTTTATTCTATTTTATTGCATGTTTTTTTATTTATTTGAGAAAATTGCAGAAAAGGAGGATTTAGATGTAAAACTGAAAAACAAACGCAATGGCACATACAGAAAAATACACATAAACTTGATCTGTACTAACAGGCAATTTTGCCCCTTTGCACATCAGTTACTTGGTTCTGGCTTTGTGGGAAAAGTGTGAAGTTGATTTAGAGCTAAAGTTACCTCTCACTCGTGTAACATTTTGCAAGTTTAAGACCAATTTTCATATGATTTTCCACACTGCAAGCTCACAGAAAACCTCTCATTAGGCCACATGTACAGCGGCAGCTCAGACATGTACTCTGTTCAAGTCCATGTAAAAGTCATTTAGGACCTTAACATCAAGTCCAAATCCCTGAAACCCTGGCCCTCATGTGTGTATAAGTGTGTAAATGTATAAAAAGCTGTCAGCACACACACACAGCTGTACCTGCTGATATGGGCTTGGATGAACTCTTAACAAACTTGCCTGTCGAGATGCAGGAAAAGCCAGAAATCACTTGCTGCTGCTTTCATAAAAGCTCCTCATCTCTGAGACATTTATTCAACCTCTGGTGTGAGTTGAAAGTTGACAACAGAACCACTCGACCTTCAAGAGTCAAAATCTACGCAACTTACTATTCCAAATATTTTCTGCAAGAGCAAAGCGAGGACATTTTAAAAAAAAAAATTCTACATAAAAACATGAAATTAATTAATCTTAACAGCCATTAAAATGAAAGTAGGTGAAGAAGCAGAATAAATAACATAATAATAAATAATATTCACTCACAAGGGCAGCTACAGTTGTGAGTTGTATTAATTGAGCCAAATTAACAGAAAAAGGTCTCACAATCAGCAGTTTAATATAAGTACGGGAATACAATTTCTGCATTCAAACCGGCCTAAATGAACCATACCCAAATCTAAGGGGAAATGTACCCAAGTCTGATCAAATGACTGAACCAAGTAGATGTGAAAACACCTTCAGTAAAAAGCCCAGTTTAAAGACCAAAGGCCTCAACAGGAATTATGCAATTCCTACAGTGCAGACCATATGTACATTATTCCTGATGCAAAAACAGAATATTAATAAATATGCACATGCTCATTCTGATTCACGTATATGAACACAAAAGTCTTAGATTACCATTTTCTCATTCGAAGAGTTGGTGGACAAACACATTTGTATGCATATAAATATTCATGAGGACTTTGTATTAAGCATTAATGGTTATTTAGTGGAGTTATTGGGGCAGAATATAAAGATAATCCACATGCACACATCAAATTGATTGTGATTCATAAAAGAATTGCAAATGTGTGTGCAAGTAATTTTCGGTACTGAGCCTGCCATAGTTTCATCTTGTACACACAAAACTTTTAAGTTATAGAGTATGTCACAAAAATGCAATAAATAAGCCCTTTTAACCAATGAGCTTTGGGAAATATCTTTGACCTTAAGGGAAGTTCTAGAAAGTCCATTTCAACCTAGCTTTTATCACATTTAATCCACAAAAATTGAGGCTTACTTTACTGAAAAATGCTGCAATGTCACTATAAATACAGTACATGACTTGAATAAAAATATCCAGTGAAGATTGATGTTTTTCTGAGCACAAAGGTAGCCTTAGTCATAATTACTTTAAGGGGCTCTGGAAGCTTTAACGGTTGTTATGGCAGCTGGTTGCTTGGGCAGCAGAAGAATCAGTCAGAGACTGAAATCAAACAGGAAGTTGTTTTTGTTGTCTTATGTATCATGTTTATACAACATTTCATTCAAGCATCAATCTACATTTTATACTGTTTTCTTTCAGGGTTCAAGGGCACTGCAGCATATCCCAGCATGCATTGAGCTAGAGGTCGAGTACGCCCTGGACAGGAAAAAAAAAAAAAAAAAATAGACTTACCAGTTTACTTAACCTGCATGTCTTTAGGTTGTGGGATGAAAATGCAACAAATATATATCCAACATCTATTTTATTTTATTTTTGTATATTTTATATTTATTGCTTTTATTTTCTAATTTGATCCTGCTGTGCTCTAAAATTTATTTCCATGTCTCAAGCTTCTCTTGAGACATAATGTTGCAAATTCAGTCTCAGAATTGTCCCATTCAACAATATTAGCTTGTTGAGTCATTAGTTTTTAGTTTTTCTGTAGTTGGTTGATAAATAATATCAACATTATATATAGGTATAAGTGATTTTTGCTTATTGGTACAGTTCGCCCTGGTGTCATCCAGCATGGAAAAAGCTGTTTCCATTCATGTGTCTGCACGTCAGAATGTTGTGGGTGTATAGTGGGTGTAAGTAGTCAAGAGTTGTCATGGAGTTAGGTGTCCGGTAGCAAATAATTCATGCAGCACAAAAATGACAAAATATCAACCACAAATGCAAAACTGTCAGTACAATTGCAGTTGAGAAGCATTCTCTAAACCCACAAAAATACTGCATATCACCTGGAATACAATGGGAATTCATGCTTCTATGTAGGATTTTTCCACAACCCAAAAAAAGAGTTTACTCAGCAGAACAGTTTTCTATAAGCTGCCCTGTTTTTCAGAAAATATTGATTGGTAAAAATATATATATATATATATGTTTCAAAGACTTTAGACTGAAATGTTGCTAAAGCACTTTTACTCCAACTTTTTCTACTTTTGAGCCACGAAGAATGGCAGTTACACTTCTCTGATTTTCTCATTTCATTAAGTCCTGGATACCAGACTTCAGATATTGTTACAAATATTACAAGCTGAAGTGAAGTTATGTCTGGAAATTTTTCACTTAATATACAGAAAGGAATTTTGATACGTTTGCAACACCCCGATCTTCTCTTCTCCCGTTAAACTGTCATTTTCTGAATTCGAACAACTTGAATCTTTTNACCCCGATCTTCTCTTCTCCCGTTAAACTGTCATTTTCTGAATTCGAACAACTTGAATCTTTTCACCCTTTTCCCACCTTTAATATTTTCTTCCCATCTTTTATGTTTTAGACATTCCCCTTTTACCATCCCTGAGCTTTTTTTTTT
>VXCM01001512.1:0-19312 GCA_014773175.1 Lucifuga dentata | reverse complement strand
CCCCCCCCCCCCCCCCCCCCGCTATTTCATGCATCATTTCTCTGTTTAATTGCTGCTGGCTGGGGCCTTCTCCATATTCCCCTGTAGCTCAGCATTCCTCCAGTCCAATGCTATTGCAGCTCTGCACTATTCAATTTCCCTTTGGTAGACTAAAGTAGGTGGGTGGACCAGGACTGTTTGGGCTCTCAATCACTGAAACACCACTCTGGACACTGGCCAAGCAGCAGTGCCTGAAATGCAAAATGCTGATATGATCTGGAGGTGATTGAGAACTGAGCATGTGCAATATGATCATCTGTTCACTGTGTTGTTCAGTCTGAGGTAAAATATCATAATTAATTTCATATATTTATTCAAGAACAGTACTCACTTTCATTTTTGATGTTCTTTTCTTGAGTATTTCCATTTTGTGCACCTACTTTGTACACCTACTCCACTAAATTAAGACATAAATTTTGTACTTTTTTACTCTAGTATTTCCTGTGCAATTGATGGCTGTAGTTACCAGTTACTTGTGGATTAAGATTATTCACCATAAGTAATATCATTACATTTTATTATTGTCAGGTAAAATCCTTGAATTTCAGGCCATTTTAGATCAATGATACATTATTTCAAGAGGCTTATGAAGATAAGAAATTAGAGAATTTACTGTAGAGTAGATATTCATGTGATCCTTCCACTCGTCAGCTTGGTTAAAAAAAAAAAAAAATTACATTTGGTATTTTTATTATTTTATTCTAGATACATAATTATGTCCTCCAAACTCATCAAAACTTAAAAACTAGGTTCTTTATATCTCACACACACACACACACACATACACACACACACACACACACACACACACACACACAAATGTGATTTCTAAGTGGCTGCTTTAATTAGAAAATATCTTGGAAAAGAGTTTTGATTGGAGTCTTGAGGGCTTAATGCTTTGTATTCCCTAAGCAAGGTGCCTATTGTATCATTTAGAGCTGTTTGAGAGCTACATAAGAGCATCATTGTGTTATTTTCCTTATTAGGTCTGTTATGTTGTGCTTTCACTAAAGCTGGGTGGTGGGTTTGTTTCCATAGAGACATCACTCGGTCAGTAATAGAAAAAATGAATAATAATGAACCTGCTGAGGAAACAACAAACACCAACGCATGAGGAGATGCAAGCATTGGTCTTGAACATGGAGATTTTTGGGGACTTTGTCAAAATTAGATTCAGGTGAGAGGTTTTAATTTGCGCAAANAAAAAAAAAAAAAAAAAGGCACGTTGCTTTGATGTCTTCTGTGGCTACTTCATCAGGCCAGTGTAATTTTGCATTACCACAGACAGTGTAAGCAGCTAAGAATATTCTCCTATTTGCAGTTGTAAGCATGAAAATGAATACAAAGCCCAAGTAGGACGTTTTTAGGCCACACGCACACATGAACCAGCAAACCAAAATGCACACAAACACAGCACTTATCTGTCTCTCTCTGAGGCCCACACATTTTAATGGCTCTATCTGCGTCACACACACACACACACACACACACACACACACACACACACACACACAATTCACTGAGGTATCCAGAGTAATTATCAGGCTGTTAATGATTGCTGTGCATCAGTAGTGCTCCAACCATTCATTACAAGAGCATCTTCAGGCCCCTGCTGGGCCCGTGAGACTGCTTATCACACACCACACCACTTGATGGGCTTAATGCAACCTATTAACCAACAAAAGTCTGGATGTGGAGTTCACCAAACCCCACCCATCTGTAATATGCTTTGATTTATGTTTTTGAATCAGCCAATAGCCAAGTATTGGATTTGGATGAGAAGGAGTGTTGGTTTTTTTTTTTTTAATCTTCTTAATGCATGATGATGGGCGATGCATGGTCATTTTTTACAGCCAGGTTCTCTGTAGCATGTATGACAAGTGTTTACACATTTCTGTTACAATGCTGCCCATGTAAAGCTGCCTTAACAGCCAGTATCCTTTATAGTCACGCTTCCTATCCTTCAATCTATCCGGTCTACTTATAAATTCACCTTTTCTCTTTACTTTGACCCCTGTCACTGTCCCACACGGAGGTTTTTACCATGAGATAGAGAAGGTCGATAATGTCTCTCCACAGCACAGTGGGAGATGTCATCCCAGCCATAATGAGGAGCTTTCCCTTGTGTCTGAGCATGTGACTGTGCGTGCATGCGTGTCAGGGTGCTATTATGTGGGTATGCCATCAAAGTCACGACAGAGACTATGATATTTTCTCCTATTTGGAGTTTTACTTCATATTTTTCCAATTAATTAGGCAGAATTCACGAGTACTGATTTGTACACAGACATCTTTTAACAACCCAACTGAGGTTTTAATTAGCACACCAGACGATAGGCTTGTCACCAATGTTTTTTTTTTTTTTTTTTTTTTTTTTTTAATAGCAAAGATGACTTCCAGTTATTTGGAATCACATATCAGAAAAGTTAGAAAAATAAACAGGAAAACTAAAATATGGTTTTATGTTTTGGAAATTGGATGTTAGTGATGTACCATATGTGTGGGTTGTGTATGTTGGGCTCAAACATTCAAACTTGCCTGTATAGTCCTTTAACCACACCAATCTTGGACATAAATTTAACCAGTCACAGGCATTCTGACTAAATCCCATGGGGATGTGCCCTACACCCACCCATTTCTGAACACCCAACCTTCCAGAATTGCAGTTGCATGCACTTGCACATGCGGAGGCAAAACGTAGCTAAATATATTGTTTAGTTGACATGAAATATAATCCTGTGTATTTTTGCATTTTATTTGTGAGTTAGGTTTTTCACGTAACAAATACTGTGTTAAGCTTTAATGATTTTGAAAGTTCATGCAAGGAAATTTGTAGGGCCTTGTTTTTACAGTTTTGGCCATCATTCTCAGTTTGGGTATAGCTTTGCTCACAAGCTTACGTGCTGAGATACAGCAACGTGGCAGCACTGCTGGGCCCAGTTTTGCAACAGAGGCAGACACATTTTAATGATAGCAAGTGGTGTTTTCTCTCTGTTTTGTTTAGCCAAATCTTTCAAAAAAAAAAAAAAAAAAAAAATCTCTTTAGCTTCGTAGATATTTGATTCTATCAACCATCTCGGCATCATTTTGTACTGGTCAGGTATCATACATATGGCATGTTTGAGCTTGTGAGCTGGGAGCAGTGCCTGATGACTGCACTCGATGAGATCAGTGAGACTTGTTAGGACTCAACCATACAGACACTATTGGAGTCATTTCATTTGGTGTTAATATCAAAACATGTCATTTAATGGGGCTTGAAACAAATCCCTAGGTTAATCATATTATCTAAATCACAAGTTATAAGAAGATGAATTCATATAATGGCCTATGACACTGTGAAATTGTGTGTGTGCAACTGATGCATCCCAGCATGATCTGATATCATACCTGTGAAAAACAAATAGCAGAAAACACCTTTAGGTGCTGAGAGAATCTGTGTAACATACTGGAAGAGCTTCTCTCTCGTCGTCAGCCAGACTGCAACTGAACCACTGGCAGGTTGTAAACAGACAGTCTGGATAAGGACACATTTTCGTACTAATTTACAAAGGATTGTGAAGGACAGAATTCAAGCCTGGCTGTTCCTGCACACATATATACTTACTAACAAAGAAATGCATGAAACACATACTATCAGACTGTACACGTATGTCTGCCTGTGCCTCTGCACAGACATACGTGTGCATTACCTCAGTTTGAGCTGAAGACATCTCACTACAGACAAAAGACTGGAAAAAAAAAACAAAACAAAAAAAGTAAAAACAAAACAAAACAAAAAAAGAAAAAAACAAGGGCAATGTCACCTCTGGATACAAGGTAAAGATATTTGACATCACTGCTTAAGTGCTGAATCATGCTGGCAGAAAAAAATAGTAGTCAGGGTCAGAAGATAAACTATGAAAATACTTGAATTATTACTTAAAAATGCCATAATGCCATTACGACATTATGGTAAAAAGGATATACAGCACTGCCTTGCTCTTCTATTATGATGACTACAAGAAATGTCAGTCGCACATATTTATGTAACCTGTATTTGATGCACTTGACAGAATATTTTATTTTATCTTGTGTATGCTTTTACTATTCCCTGCTTCATTTTCATAGGGATAAATTATGATACTCCTGTTTAGTGTTTGTTATTCAGCTACAACGTAATAATGTTTCAGTTGCTCTACAAACCATAAAGTGTGATCTATCTGCAACACAATGGCTGCAGGTCACAATGATGCATTATTGTGTGTGATTTTTATTTTGTGTGTATATTTTGGTATATGCCTTTGTTCCAAATTACCTCACATGGATAAATAAAGTTTTTTTTTTTTTTATTGAATTAAATTCTTTTTCTTTTTTTTTTTTTTTTTTGCTCATATTGCGATGTCTTCAAGATAGACTTTCATGCAATTCACATATTTGGGACAATACACAGAACAATTAGGATAACGGAATTTCGACATTGGCATGAGGATATGATGCCAGATTTTTACAAGAATTATTTTCATGAATTTGTAACATTTTTCAGGTTTGATTTTGAGGCCAAAAAAGTAATAAGACTACTACAAGTGTTATTGAAGTATGTGAACAACAATTTGATGTGTGGTTAGTGGAGGCAAAATGAACAAAATTATGATTGCAAAATAAAGAGAAATTAAAACTGTAAAACTGTGTTTGTGCAGTCAATGATTATAGCCTTTGTTTTGTTTCATTCGTTTTAGAAACATAACATAGGCCCCGCCCTCGCACACCTTCAATCAGGAGCGGAAGGATACATCAGGTTAGTTTGTTTTAAAACAAAGTAAAGCGTCTTTCCATTCACCTCTGCAGGCAAGTTTGGCACATTATTCGTTTCAGTTTATCATATTATCAAGTACTAAAAGAAAACTGACGCCAAAAATGCAATGTATTTGCTGTCTCTGTATCTAAAAGTGTTGCTAGTGAAGGGAATACGTTTGTCAAAAATGTATACAAACACCAAAACGAACTTTAATTTTAATTCGCTGAAGTGTCCGCTGTAATTAGCATAGCGAACTACATGTACCGATTGTAAAAATGTTTAAAAACACGCTAAAAACGTTTTTGCACTGCAGTGGACTACACTTTAAAGGGAAAAACCGTTTTGGAAACTATTTGAAGTTTTGGAAACACGCCGTGGTCAGCAGAACTGGAGCAAAGCCAAGGAAGGGCAGAAGAGGAACGTTTCTGGACTGGTTTTATGCTAGCAACAAGAATGTTATGCTATTCTTTTTTGCCAACAATATGGACAAACGCTGGACACTGTGACCAGTAGAGAGAATATTTTCGACTTTAAACTTGTTTAAACAGTAAAGTGTGAAGAACATGTATTGCTGGCCATGGTTTCTAGAAAGCCTCAAACTGGTGAAAAGTGAGTCAAAATGGAGGATATCAGGATACCTCATCGACGGAGGTCTTCATGGAGGAATATCGGCGCGCACGCTGCTTCTCCAGTAGACTTACAAACTGTAAGTGTGAGATATTATTTTTCTTATGTGTGTGTTGTATTTATGTCGTTTGAGTCGCCATGTCCTCACCACGTGACCTCTGAAACGTGTTGGGGCAGTTGCAGCAGTGTGTTCTTAACCAAATGTAGTCAGTATGAATAAACCTGTCGACTTCTTGAGTACTGTGGGTTGATAGCCAGTTTATGAAGTCTCAGCTTTATTTTAACTTGAGGGTTGTGTTGTATTGGCTTGTATTTATTAGTCCTAAGGGCTTGTGACTTGTGTGTCAATAAGAGAAGATTCACAGAATTAAACCCAAGAGGATTACATCAATTGTAGGTGTTAAATTCCCTTATTATTATGTCTTTATGTGCACAGGATTAATTGCTTGAGAAATACTTGCTGACATTTTTGGCTTTATATAAGCAAGATCAGACTCGTATTTCAGTGGTATATATTCTGTTATGAATTTGTGCCAGTTTCTGAGGAAGCTTTGTGATTTATCCAGTGGAGTAAAATATTTTTGCTGCAACAAGTGAATGTCTACAAGGAAGCTGTTGCAACTAGTGAAACTGGGTCCAACTTGACTTGAACGACTAGAATAGGCTACTTTTAGAGACTTTACAGGTATAATTAAACTCTGGAGAGAAGAAAGAAAGAAGGAGAGAGTAAAGGAAGGCGTTAATATGTAATAGTAACGTGTGAAAGTTGGCAAGATTTGTTTTGCTTCTGCTTTTTCATTACTTGTCCAACTTGTCCTGTGTGTTTCAGTACCAAGGAGAGTGGTATTGTTCCTACTTTATTGAACACATATCTTGCAATGAACATGAATATACTTCTTTTTTTATTGCTCCCGATGTGACATGTCTTGTATTCATATGATAAATCACATGTAACATAGTCTATGCAGAAGTGTGTGGTGAATTTTGTGCACTAATAAGTAGGCAACCAGAGGTAGCTGTCCTCAAGGCACAGCACTCAGTATGTGGTCTGGCCTGTATTTACTGCTCAGTCAATAAACAGCCCAAATTCAGCTATTTTCAACATATTGACTGTGTATTTGACATTGCTGTTCTGTTGGGACATGACTACGCCATCACTTACACCTTCCAGATAAAAGCCAGTTTTAAAATAATCTCTTTAATCTGATCTTGCAGTGTCCTCAGAGGTGCAAAATAAAGTATATTCTTGACCACCAACCACCTTGCTATAAAAAAAAAAAACAGTAAAGTTGACATTTGCCCTCGTCATCCTTCNCCAACCACCTTGCTATAAAAAAAAAAAACAGTAAAGTTGACATTTGCCCTCGTCATCCTTCACCATTTAGACCTCTTTTTGCTCTTTAATAGTCAAAGACCACAAAGAACAAGGGTGAGGAGCAGTGCTTGGCAGCCAGTCTTTGAGCTATTGATGTTTGAACAGTGACTGACCTTGCCCAGCATGTGTATCTCAGATGGAGACAGGAGTAAAGAACTGCTGAGGTAAATATTTAAAAAGCAGTCCGACCATGATGTATGTTTCACCTGTATGTTATCCCTGCCTTTGAGCCAGGTAATTTAGTTGTGTTTAAACCCTCACCATGTGCTGAATCTTTAGTTAGGCCTGGAGAGATGCTATTTGTCAAAACTGTTCAGCTGACATCTATCTTCCGTGAATCCTATCAATAAACGCTATAAACGCAATATAGAAGATGCTGCCTGTGGCTCTTAGGTTTCATAAGTCACTTTAGTGGCCATTACTACAGAATTTTAAATACTGAACAATAATGTGGACTTTTTAATCAATAATTGTGTACATACATAGATACATCATCCATATAGTTAGTTCATGGGGCTGAAATTCAAAAACAGCATTGCGCTGGATGGCCAGTTCAGATACTACAAATGAGTGAAACTGCCTTGAGAAACTGGTTATTATTTATTATATGAATAAGAATGAAAATGAAAAATAATGAATCTATTTCAGCTGGGCCATAGCTGTGAGTTGATGTCGGAATGCTAATTGACTTGCGCTGATATTGTTGGAAGACTGGGCTTAAGTAGTGATTATTACTTCCTTTGGTGTTGATTTGTTGCCTGTGGGAGTTTCTCAGGTTAATGCTCAAGACAGAAAGCGCTTTTCTTCAAACATTCTTAATTGTCTGTACTGCTACACCATTATAAAAATGACAACCATAATTTTGGGGTAATAATTGAATGGGAATATGTACCGACAGAGAATATGTAGCCTAAGGCAGTACAGCAACAAAATAATTTCAAGCTGGCGAAGCATGAGTTGCCTGGGTTGGGGATGTGTCGCCAATAATACCACACACAAAGTGTCAGTCTCACAATTGTAAGATCAGTTCCTGGTGGAATCATGTCACGAACTCAGGAAGAAGTTTTGTAGCCTTAGCTTATTCAGCACTGCACGGCAACACACTCAGCACAACATAGCCCCCCATGTCCTGGCAAGCTAATACATTTTTATTGTGTCAGGCTGTTTTAAGGTACCACACTATGCAAATGATGAATTCTTCCCCGGGTATATTTTCTTGCTAACAGTTTGGAGAAAAGCTGAGTGTCACAATATTGATTTTTTTTGCTTCTGGCCTTGGTTGGAACGATCCTCAACCCCCAGCCCTGATATGCCTGTATTTTAAAGCATAGAACTTTGGGGAGTGTTTTAGAAGTAAATACTTGCAGCCAGTTTTACCCTCAGACAGTGGAAAATAAAACTTTAGCAGGATGTCACTGATGGAGGAAAGAAAACTAAAATGAATGTTGACCACCTAAAGTTTTAATCAGGGACACTAAATCTCAACAGATGTTGGCATATGCCTTAAAGCTGTATTGTTAGATGAAAATGATTTCTTCCTCTTCTTAATGGTGGTGTGTCTAACAGAAATGGGGCGAATGTTTTATTACTTATGCTTCTCTCCACTCATGGTCGTACCCTTTTGCACCTTACGGGATATGCTTCAAACTGAACAATAGTTCCATTAATGCCAAGTCAGAAACAAGGAGTTGAACACCAAGCCTTTCAAACTGGCAAGTTGAGCTGGAAGATGGAATTTCAGCTGCTTGAGATTAAAAGCCCACAGCAGCAGATGGAAGTGGAAAAGAATGAGAAGAAAAAGAGAAAAAATATTGGATGACGGGAAAACGAGGAAGCACAGCAGCAAGAAAGAGGTGGCAGGCAGTCAAAGTGGCAGTTACACTGTAAATAAGATCTCCCCACAGGGTGCTTAACTCTGGACTGCCTTTGTCTGGCCTTTAATAGCTCACAGGGCTGAGAGAGACAGATTAGGGCAAAACTGCAGGAACACAGAAATATAGGCTTTGTCTGCAGCTGGGATTTATCTCCCACCCAGTGCCTGAACTTTGTTTTCCTGGGGGCCTCCACGGTGTTGACTTGTAAACCCTGAGTTGTGTATAAGTTCTTCTTTCTTACTGAGTTTGAATCATTAATCACCTAAAAGAGATTATCTTGACGGTGTTAATAACCTCTCTCATGTCAGTATCACACAGACAACTGTGCTTGACAGTAGTAACCATAATTACAGTAGCTTGCCACAATCAACTTCCGCAGCATTGATGGACTTGGGTAGTTTATTAACTTTTGTAACTTTATTCGGATGCATTTTCCTTTTTGAAGCAGCATAGCATAGAATGAACCAGGTTCATTAATCAAAGTGCAGCCTAAAGGGAAAACACGCTCGACTACATTAATTTTCACGGCAGAGTGGCTGAGAGAAATGATTAATATATTACCATGAGGAAACAGGTTAAAAAGCCTTGATTACTGTCATATAACAGATCAATGAGAAGTTCTGCATTATTTACCTATTTTGTCATTGTAAAATAAGCAAGAATAACAAAACAAAACATTCAATATACGATTCTTCATCAGTGGATCTTTCAAAAGAATCATAGAAAACATACTTTTCCCCCAAAATTTACATAATCGACTAACATCACAGCCAACAAGACCGAAAAGGGAGGGGAAGGAAATGAAATTTACATAATACACCTCGCATTTAAAATCAGATGTCGTTAATAATGAGCACTCGTGTTTGAAGGAGCTCTTCATTAGTGTGAATGAGCATGTGATTGCTGGGCTTTGATGTGACTTCACAAGCCAAAACCGGATTGGGGTGGCTAATGAAGTTCTGAAAAACGACTGCCAAGTTCAGCAAATGTCAGCACTTGTTTTGGCATTATAAGTTAACAAGAGTCCCTAAGTTCCTTTGATCTGACACACCCAAGTTTTGGGAAGCATTTGATACATAGTCGAAGAAACCCAAATACTAAGCATTAAAAATTACACATCGTGCATTTTTTACATGCAAATAGAACTCGTACAGACTCTTGATGGCCCTACTTAGTACTAATGGAGTCATAGTACATTGAAATT
This sequence comes from Lucifuga dentata, assembly GCA_014773175.1. Lineage (NCBI taxonomy): Eukaryota > Metazoa > Chordata > Actinopteri > Ophidiiformes > Bythitidae > Lucifuga > Lucifuga dentata. The sequence goes on along the minus strand of VXCM01001512.1, from coordinate 9,416 downwards.
TTTTCAGGTGTGCTATGAGTGAGCCAGTAAAACCATAGGAAGCATGAGTAACAGAACCTGACGCCACCTGTTTGGCTGCAACTGAGGTTTTCATTAATTTCAACTTATCATACACTGTTAGGCCAGTGTTTTCTCTGTCTTCCTCTCTTTCCTCTTTCTCTCTTTCAACGGTCTAAAGGTTTAACAATGATCAGCACACCTTTCTGAAAGTGGTCTTAGTAGCAGCAATGCAGGCACCTGCTTGTTTTGATGGCAGTATGCAAATTAGCTGCTGCATGAGTGGATGCTCCTTCTGAAAGAGAGGAGAGCCTAATTAATTTTCAGATTCGAGCTTTGATGTGTCTAATTGCTCTAAGCTTCTCAACTTCATTAGTCAGCGAGCTCCCTCAGTGGACAGTGAAGCCGGGTCCCCGCGGTTACCAAGGTGAGATCTACCTGTGTATATTTAGGCCCTGTTATTATTAGATGTTGCTGCTGCTGCATATGAACCTGAACTAAAACCAATAAGAAGTAAGCTTTTTTTTTTTTTTTTTTTTTTTTTTTTAAGATTAAAATATCTTTTCTATATTTGACAGCACTGGTAATAAATGTTGACTTTATTGACAGCTTCATTTCTTGACTCTGTAATCCAACACTAGATCATTGACCCATGCTGAGTTTGTTGTGTGAAGCTGTTTTGCAGATTGGAGTTGCTTTTAAAGGACAACAGTGGTGTCTCCATGTAAATGTGTAAAGGTAGAAGCAGGATGGGCTTGTTTTCCACTCCTTTAGCTTTTCTCAGGAGGCATTAATGCTCATTTCCATTTTTTAATGTGGTGCCATTTCTCCCATACTAATTCAGTTAGTATTCAAAATATGTTCATATTTTAAATTGTAAATATAAATAGTAACTCAAACAAAATCTTGGTTCTGTGTTAATTCTGAATGGACAACAAAATGATTTACAAAAATATAATTTGTATCTTTACGCTATTTCTACATTGACGGTTGGTGTCAAAAATAGACATGCTAGCATCACATAATATCTGTGTGTTGTTGCTTTATACATAAAAAGTCACACAAACACAAAAATGAAGGAGTCTTAGTTTTAATTTCAAGATGTCCCTGTTGCTGGACTCTCAAGGTTGGCAAGATGACAGTCTTGGTCTAAGAGCAGTATTACACTTGTGGGTGTTATTGGCCAGACAGGCGAATGTTCTTGCTTCAGACGTTATTGAGGAGAAGGTATCTCATCCCCTGCTTCTTGTGTACAGTATATGTCTTCTGTTTCAGTCAGGCTACAACAGTAGAGAAAATATCAACATGGCACTGATGACTAAAGTTTTGAGCCAACTTCAACAACTTTCTAGGTTCTATCCAATTTCAGTTTTTAATGTTTGACCCTGTAATTATTTGCAATTATAGCAAATATTGTCAGTCTTCACTATTACTCTGGTAATTCCTGAACCCTACAGCTTTGAAAAACAAGAAAATTATTTCTAATTCAATGTAATAATTTACAGTTAATTACATAGGTATCTACCCTTATGTAGGAGGACACAATTCCTACGAGGGTTGTATGGGAGAAAAGCTAAGTATTGTTGGAAAGAACAGCGGGTAGACAGACATGACTGGCACTTAGAGAGGGTTGGGGTATTGGCCATCACCATCCATGTTAAGAATATGTCCATTATATCTAATGAGTTGATCACCCAGTTTCAGCAATCTGAAGCTAGTTGACATTCAGAGGATGCACATGCCATGGAGCACAGGGGAATATGATCTCCCCACCACTGCCAGATGGAGTGATCAGATTGACACCTCATTACTTGAGACAGTATTGATTGAAAGAGAAAGTTTTTTTTGTTGGGGTGTTTCTGATCGATGGTTTTCAGGTTTTTGACTGAGATTAATCATTAAGAAGACATTTTTCTGAAATGTTCTGATTGGTTATAACTAATATGTCATTCACTGTCATTGCACATCCCAATAATAGCTCTCTCTCTCTCTCCCTCTGTCACTGTAATTTGGGGTGTAGTAACAATGGCGCAAGGACAATGCTGCACTTCTTACTTAAGAAATTTGAGTATCACAGTATTGAGACCTATCACTAAACTGACAACAATAATGGCCAAACTTATTTATCCTCATAAAAGCTGTCTTTGTGTGCTGGGTCAAATGAGAACTCTGGTGAGAGGGATCCATTCAGAGTGTTGCAGAAGTACCCTAAAAAACAGGATGAAATAAATTGAAGCGTGCTGGCTTGGATGTTTTTTTTGGGAGGGTGCTTGTTTGGGAAAGTGGGATTTGGCCTCATTAGTGAGCTTCTGGATGGTGTGTTGAGGGCCCCTGAGTCCCGGGCCTGCAGCTCGGGGACTTGCTGACTTGTAAAAACACCTTTCCCTCTGCTTTTAATTTTTTCCTTTTTCCGAGCCTGTTTAGCACCTTTCAGAACGCCAGGAGAGAGATTGACCTCATAGACCGCAAAGGGTCATTTACGACAATAGGCATAAATAATTGGCTTCAGGTTCCTGTCTTTGCAGTAGTATTACTATCATTTTATAAATAAATGTGTTTTAGAAGGATAAAGCACAATATCAGCAGCTATTCAGCAAATATTACTTCTTCTGCAGTATGCATTCTGCTTATTTACATGGGATAATAAAGAGCCATGTTTTCACAGTGCAGCCTTAGAGGCAAAATTGGGTTAACTCACACACAAACACACACACATGCACGCACACAATACACACACACACACACACACACACACACAAAGAACCTACAACTTTAGACAAAGGCTCATCATTGTAAATCTATAGCCACGCTTACTTCGTGCTTTGGAAGGCTACACCATGAACACTGAAAGCTTTTCACCCTTTGGCCGTGTCACACCTTGATTAAAAACTAAGGTGCTGCTAAAGGGCCACCAACTGTGCTAGTTTAAGTCATTAAATAGGAGTCTCCTCAGCGAGAAGGTCACTTTGCATTTGGCTGATGTTGCGACGCTTTAAAAGCCTTGGTACTGATGATCCATAATTCAGGCTCATTATGACACATTAAATTCAGAGACTGCATCTTGATTTCTGCTGACCAAACAGGAGATGGAAAGTCTTAATCAGCAGTGTGTTGAGATATTTCTTAAATAATGTTAATGGACATGGCCACCTTAAACCTAAAGACAGTGAGGCAGATGCCTCAAGTGGGTTGTGATCATTTACTGTATAAACATAGAGAATAATGTGTTACAAGAGATTAATTTTACAGTGGTTTTTGCCTTCAAAAGTTTTATTGAGATTTATCTTGTTATGCTGTTATTTTTGATTGCCCAGTACAGGAAACCTATGACTACATATTTGATAGTGAATGGCTTATATTTCCTTAAATTTTCACTACTTTATAGATATTATTACCACTTCAGTTTTGTGACTGGTTCCAAAACAGAGAAGTACTGTCAGGAAAATGAGGTGAAATTGACATTGATCCTATGTCAATCCTACAATTTGTACTGTGGACTAGCAACATTATTTCTGTGATTTTTTTTTAATGAGTAAAACATATAATTTCTGTTGATCAGAGCTACAGCTTTGCTTGATAAGTTTTGTACTTGATTAAGAACTGCTGACAGCATGTGCAGAATGACTAACAATTCAAAACACAAAAGACAATCAATCCTATGCATATGCCTTAAGCTGAGCTTTTTCACTTCACTGCACAGAATGTCTCTTTAGTTGCATATTTATTTTCCAAAACACTGGCGCTCATTAATTAAAGAGCATAACAAAGTTCCCTGCCAGGGTTATGTTGAGGCCGATCCGCCCCACTAAACCATTTCCGCCTGCCCTTGGCTTTACAGGTGAAGCAGAATGAGCACAAATCTCCATATTGTGTTTGTTCTTGTCAGCTTCTGGGCAAATGTTCAACCAGCAGTGTCATATATTTGCATTATAATAAGCAGTTTCCAAGCAGTTTATATTTTTCAATGAAAAAATGCACCTTGCAGATACAAGTTAGAAATGGTTTGTTGTGGTATTTTACATTTTATTTCTATGTGAATTCATTGACTTACTGTATGTACATCTTCTCAGTTTTGTCTTCCTACCCTATTCATGAGGCGTGTGTGTGTGGTGTGTGTGTGGCCAGGTGCCCTGGGGAAAGATGTCACAGACAGTGGCAGTGACATGCTCGCTACTTAACTCTATGGAAGTTGCACAAATTGAGCATGACAAGCTGCAGACTGGAGAAGGTTAACACAAAACAGCCTTGCAAGAGTCCACAATGCTGCTGCTTTATGAGACATTAGGCTTTTGCTATAAACAGGACAATACTAACAATACTGATGATTTAGCATGTTCATGCCCAATAAATACATACCTGCTTACATTACTGACAACCAATTTCCGAAACCTAAAACCATATTTTTGGTTTCCACTTTGCCTAAATTCCTAAACTTTCAAAATCAAATGTTCAGGTGATACACCCACCTTAAAATTCAGTGTTTTACCTGCTAAAAATGTATGTTTGAATGTAGAGGGAATGGTCATTTTTAATTTCTCTTTAAAAGCTGAGTTCTCCTGGGACTATATTTCCTGGTGAAGACATACAGTACATTGTCTTCTATACAGCTCCATTTTGGACTGGTTAAATACGGTTATTTTGACAGGTTTCAAGTGTACCTGAAACCTGTCATTATAAGTTGATTTTAATGGTATACTGGAATGAACTAAAACCAATGGCAGTCTGGGATGTACGAAAAACAATTCTAATATTTACTGCTCTAGTAGTATGTTTTGGGAAGTGGTTGTCAGTAATGTAACTTGTATGCGGGTTGTATATATTGGTTCAAATATGCAAAACCACAGTACGGTCTTTTAAATGTAAGCAGACAATTAATTTCATTTGTTAATATGCAAATTATATATTCTCTTAAAAACCTGTAGGGTACAATGAATGCATGCAGTTAATGTAAGCACATTACATTAGATGTCCACATCTAGTGTCCAAATCTCCTCTACCATCACAATGTATCACCACCAACACCATCATTATCATCATTACCATTTGCCTTTTCTTTCTTATTTTTTTTTTTTTAACCATAATCATTATTATCAAGAACATCAGCAAAGACAGCTACACTCAAAGTAGTTGATTGATGTACTGTAGCAAGAAGGTGTATTTTGAAGCCTTGCACCTGGTTTTGTGTATCGTATCATTTGCCATGTTGGATTTCATATACTTTACAAATGTATACATGATTTTCAACAAAATCTGAGGAAAACATCAAATTTCCAGCACAGCAGAATGTAGACTAAATACCTCATGATGACAGCAACTGTCAGTTAAAACCTGTTACTGTGGTTACATAGATGATGGCAGCATTAAAAAAACAAACTGTAATTTTAACACTTTTGAAATGTCTATTGTCACAATTTAAGTGATGTGACACTAAACACCAGCCCAATATAACACCCTCAAAACTCTGGAAGTATGCACCATGCTTTTATTTTGTCACAACCAAGCGTTGGGTATTCACAACAAATACAAACATCCCACTCTGAGCAAAGAAGTTCATGAATTGGTAATTGTAGGAGCACAGTTCTTTTGTGTCCCACCTTTCGTCAAAGTCAGTGTCTGATGTGACGCTCGACTCATTAGCATTCCAATCATTGTGTTTGGGTCTCGTGTACTGTATGTCTGCACCTCGCAGTGTTATCTAATACCTGGCAGACAAAAGGAACATTGGATTTAAAAAAAAAACATTAGGCAAAGGTTATAATTAACATGCAACATCCACTATTCCCTTCTGTTTCCTCTAGCAATCTGTGCAGTACAAAGCTTTCCCTTAAACACTTCTGTGAGAAGTAAAACAAAACCATTGTGAAAGAACAATGTCAGTGAGGTTTAACTCACTGGAGAAAGCAAAGACAAAATGTCTGTTAATGCCACATTTATATTGTCTCAGTATAAACTGTGTTGTGGCCTGCCATGTTGTAATTCTATGGATTGCCACTGTGTCCATGCAGAAAAGGTTAAATGTGCTGTACATGATATTTGGGCCATGCATATTTGGGAACGGGACCAAACCATTGCAGCCTCCACCCTTGACCAAGTTGTGTTGTCTGAGTGAAATGATTGGCTTATTATGTGTTGGCAGGCAGTGAAATGGAGGATCGCACAATTAACTTTCTTGCTGTTATTGCGGCTTTTTCTACAGAGTTTTATACTTCACTAATGTTGCCGACATTTCTTTTTGTATTGTCGTTCTACTTTGGGACTCACTTCTTACGCTTACTGCTATTTTCTCAGAATTATTGAGACATTTTCAGCTCTGCAGTTTCAAGAAATTTGCCTGTAGAAAATAAGGAAGTGAGTCAATAAGCTATGCAGAGAAAATATTATCGCACCTGAAATATTGGAGCACTTGTTAACATTTGAGGACAATGTTCTGAGAGGATGTTAATTGGTGCTGAATGAGTTCTGGACAGTAACTTAAATCATGTCATGTGATTCAAGTGTCTGAGTCATTTTCTGTAGTTTGTGTCAGATGGCCTCAATAATGGAACTTGAACTAAAGTTTATTGGGTCAAACAAGGTAACCACAGAGCAAAAAGAAAGCTTTACACATTGTTTTAAACCTTGAGGTACATAAGCCAAATGTTTATATTTACATTGTCATTTTTCTACCCAATTATTTTTTTCACCTGATAAAGAAATGCAGCTTATCCAGCAGCAGCCTTCACTGCAGCAGTGTGACTCAAAGCAGATTTTTCTGGAAGTTTGGCAGTGGTGGCCGATTAGCTTTAGATATGAGATTGAAAGAAAGGGAGGAAAAGATAAATGTTCAAAAAAAAAAAAAAAAANAAAAAAAAAAAAAAAAAAACAAGCTGGTGAGCTGAGATGGAGGCTGCTGCACAGAAAATAGATATCTGTGGCACATCAGCTTCAAACATTACATTGCTGAATGTGAACCTGCGGCTCAGTCAGGCGCTTTTCAATTCTCATTGACACTCAAAAGATAATGAGCTTAAAGATGGTTTTTAAGATGTATTTTTGCCCGTGTCTGGGGCAGGGATTATAGTGTGGAATTAATAATGCTTGTCTCCTGCATTCACAAAATAGAGCCTGGTGGAAAAACTCTCTCGACAGTGAATAAAGCATGTAGATGCTACATTATTTCTAGACAGTGACTGTGAACTTATGCTCGGTTTAACTCTTTATACATCCAAATAACTGAAAAAAGGTTATTTTCTGTTTCAAATTTACTATTTTACTCAATAAAATGAGGATCTTTTGGACTGATTCACTTTTAATTAAAAAAAAAAAAAAANTTAAAAAAAAAAAAAAGCATAACCTTAGAGTCCTCAATGGTGGTATACTTTCTTTTAATGAGCAACATTATCTTCAGCTGAATAAAATGAAAAAACATGAAAAATAGGCTGCATGAATTCAGTGAAAAATGCCAGAATTGGAAAGCATCTCTGCATTTTTTTAAACAATAAACCTTCAATTCATAATTATGAGACCCTGAAAAATGCACTCATCTCAAGACATTTAATGATGCCTTTAAAAAGTCTCCAAAAAAAAAAAAAGGTCTTTATTGCACCAACATACCCTAAATTAATCTAGCAGAACAAGCTTAGTTGAGCCTTAAAGGAGCAGGGGAATCTAGCATAGCATTAAAAATACTACCATATAAAATGATTGAACTTCCAGAGGCCTACATGTGGCCTTTAGCTCCATCTCTGGTGTCTCACCCAACAGTCAGCTGATTTAGCAGAATATGAGGATTGCTGGCATGTCATGACCAGCGGGGCAATGCAGAATGATTTGTGCCTGGGGAACAATTCACTTTGGCACAATGATCGGAGCAAAGTTTGCTGCGGGTTCACTTTCTGGCAATGCAGAGAACTTTGAGAGGGGGGTAGTTTGAGAGTGAAAATGGCTTTTATTGGAAATTGAGGCTGTTCAGGTCATTTTAGGTCATGGTTGTAGTAGGTTGGAGGAAATGGGAGATTTTCAGAGATAACCCATCAAATACAAGAACTTATTTCACTCAGTGTGGAGGTTCATAGCCTTTGGTTTGCTTCATTACACGTCACAGGTCAGGGAGTGATGTCCTTGGCAATGCTTCGAGCAAAACCTGTTACGTACTCATCATGTAGTGGATTTAGTCTTTAGAATGAGACATTTTAAAAGTGCAGAATTTTGAGTCAGTTCATCCATATACATAGGTTTCCATATTTCCTGTTTTTATTTGCTGCCTGTCTATGCTTGGCAGTCACTCAAGGCATGCACGCTATTAATTTTTACACACAATGAACATAATTCATAAGCCATAGGTCAGGTTTCATCTTTTTTATACTGTATGCACACTACTGGCACACACATAAACATATGCATAGATTTGTATCCAGAAGCACTATATGTTTGTATGTACTTTTTTTTTTTTAAGGTCAGTAAGTCTGGATAGTTCTGAATATCCAGGACATGTCAAAAAAGCAAAGTGGCAAATCAGAGTATTCTCCATTTCATAAAATGTAAACAATGCAGGTGGCCATGTCCAGAAAGAACCATGAGAAAAAGCTGCACATGTTGTTGTCAATAGAAGTGACAGAAGCAGCAAATATCCCCCCAGAGACAACAGGAACATCTCTATCCATCCCTCCTCCCTACCCTGTAGTGTTGACAGGAAAAGAACTTTCAAAATGTTGTGGAGCATGAAAGACTCCGAGCATGTGGATATTGACTATTTTCATACAGCCCCCCCCTCCCAAGCAGGTGTTATGTGCATCTAGTGACTGAAGTGTCATGCTTTCTTGAAAGTCTGTGTAGTTGATAGGAGTGTGTTGTTCACCATGGGTGAATAATGGATGAGGGTGTGAAAGGAAGCGTTAGGTAGGAGTGGGTGCATTGATGAATGGCATGCTCCACAAGGCTGGGAAACACGAGGACAACTGCTGCTTTAAATTTTACACATACATATCCACCCACACCCACTCATTACAGGTGTGCTCTCATAAGAATACTAATATCACCCATTTTAAGGTTTCATGATATTCAATATTATTTGTGTTCCCAGGGGCAGTTAATTCTTCTAATGGTAGAAATCAGAGAAGAAGCCTTTAATCACTGTGACTTGGAGATTACCAGCAGCTGTTTCATAGATGGTGAATGTGGTGCTGACTTATGGAGCCAAAGATGCTATAAGTCCCAGTCTTCCCAATTTGTGAACACATCAGTCAAAAGTATTTAATATGTTGATATAATATACCAAGGATAATTTCTGTGGATCTGTTTTGTAGCCCTCTATCGCCAAGTGGTCAGAAAACCCTCAATGCAGCATTAATATACATAATTTAGACTCTGAAATGTAGATAATGCAGCCTCAAGGGGGCACAAGCCAGTGTCCACCTTGTGCCGGTCCCAAGCCCGAATAA
>VXCM01001511.1:0-31984 GCA_014773175.1 Lucifuga dentata | reverse complement strand
CTCTATTTCTCTGCCTCGCCAACCTGTATAAATCAGTCTCTCCCTCCTTACTGTCCAGCCTAGCATGCATCAGGTTTGCTGATGATGGTGTGTTATGTAATGTCATTGCTTCATCACATTCAGCTGCACAATAACACAGATTTTCCTGCCACACCTTTTCACCGTGGGGAAACCTGCCAGATGTACGTGGATCCACACCTTCAGGCTTACAGATCAGGGTTCTTGTAGCCAAAATTAGCTGCTGTCAACTTTTATGTACTGCACACAAAATATTGCGACATTCTTGTGACATTGTGTGTTTCAGGTTTGTCAGTGTTGGAGTATTCAGAGTATTTACTTATACAGTATAAAAGTAGCAATACTGCAATGTAAAAATACTCCATTATACATAAAAGCAAACATTACATTTTTACTTAAAGGCCCTTTACAGTGGTTTTACACATTTTATCTCTCTCTCTATTTATACATCATATAAAATTTCTGCTACTGCTGTTTATGTGCAGTGATGTCACAATTTTTTTTTTCAGGAAGATTGGTGTCTTAGCTTTTGAGAAAAAATAAGAAATGTTGTCAAATGTCCAGAAGAAAGTGAGGGGGGGGGAAAAAAATCCTGCATCCTGATCCCATTCTGCCTCACAATCTAATCCATTCTTACAAATCTATCTACAAAGTTTTCAGCAAAATCTGCCTTTTACTTTTCCAGATTATTGCAAACAAAAGGGTTATCAGTACTGTAAAGTTTACTTGATTTATACAGAAACCTGCTAAAGCACTGGTATGGTCCTTTAAGTAAAATGGAATCACAGCACAGGAATGTCCTGGCTTCCCGTCATAGGAATGTATGTAATAGGAATATTACAGGAATCATAGGAATGTCTGGGCTCTTTAATGAAATTATTAATATATTAAACTACAAACAGAAATCTACTGGTGAGTTTGAATGAGAGCATCATATTTAATCCGTTTATCATTATGTTATATATGTAAAATCATTACATGTAAATAATGAGTATCTACAGCCGTCAGATAAATGTAGTGGAGTAGAAGGTTTATTGTTTCCCTCTGAAAAATGAAGTAACAGTATGGAGTATTTTGTAAATGAAATACAAACTTAAGTATTCGTTTCATGTACCTCAATGGACACAGTGTTGACTTGAAGTTTGTTGATAGCGTTCTCTGCCGCTGTCACCGTCTTCGCCATCTCAATCTTCTTCTCTCTTAGTTCTTTCTACAGATATAAGAAAAGGAAAACATGATTCAGTGTGTCTCCATATAAAACCACGGCCACGCTGCTGTCATGCTGAAAATATGTCTGATCCTAACAGCTCACTGGCACACCAACTTCATTTATCCGGCAGATCTAAACATAGGAAAGCTGAATTGTTGCCTAGTTTTCATTCATTCTGGGGTCATAGAACCTTTACTTTGGAAAGTTTGTTGCTGAGGTTGAGTCTCAGATTCAGCGTGGATTCCTCGGGCAGGTCCGGACAGCTCCGGAGTTGAAGCCACTGCTCATCTCAAATTCTTTTCCATCAATTTTAACCCTGAAGGCAAAACTTCATTTCCTTTGCTTCAAACATCCTGGCTTTACGGAGTCATAGGTTAGCCTTAATGTGCAGCCTGTAAGCACCAACCTGCATATTTCTGAAATATGATTTGTTACATTTATTTTGGATTACCCAATGCTACGTTGAGGTTTGACTGATAAGTTATGAGCCTGACATGAAGAAGTGAGCAAGGGATGTAATTTTTTTGTGGATGAATATAATTCCATTCATCCTTTCTCTTAAATACCCTTACCCTATGCATTTGTGCACCTTAATTCCTTATCCCAGGAAACACTGTGGACAGGTCACCAGTGTATATATCACACAGACAGCAAGCTTATTCACATTTTAATTCATACACTGGAAATTTAGAGTTTTTGATTCACCTAACCTGAACCTGCATGGATGTGGCCTGTGGGAGGAAACCCAGAGAAAACCCTTGCAGGCGTGAGAAGAACATGCAAACTCAGCAGACAAAGGCAGGAGGTGTTTTTACAGCAGCTGCATTCATTTGAGTTGATAGGTGATTCAAAGTTCCGCAGGTAGCCAAAGGCTCTATGAGCTGAACAAGATGACAAACTCGGCCATCATGCAGCGATTATGTACTTTCTGGCTGCTATCCATGATTGTGGTTTTAAAGTAGCTCCCACCCTGCTCACCTGATTTACCCCTCAGACTTTCACCTCTTCTTAAGCATAAAAAAGGCATTTGCTGGAACTTGCTTAGCCTGATGATGTTTTATCAGAAGAAACGTGACTTCTAACTGGGTTAAAATCCCTCCAGCATCGTTGACAAAAGGAGATTCTGTTGAAAATAAATGGCTGCAACACTACTGCCTTAAGAGTTTTCATAGCTAAGTTCAGAACTTATCAATCAACCCTTGGAAACTCTTCATATAGGACAAAAGTCTCCTTTTAGAGATGTTCTAGTGAACAAATGAGGAACATTAAGCTCTGAACAGGAAGTTTTTAACTGTTATTGTCTCCTTTGTTTGCTCACTCTTGGTGTCCTGCGGAAATTTCTTACAAATAAATCTCTTAAAAAGGAAACTGAGTTGACAATTGTTAGCTGAGTTTCTCTTTAGTGGAATGTGATTTTTAGTTCACTCTCTGGTTTCATTATTTTATTAATTTTCTAACTATACACAATTAGAAATAAAAAGTTTACAGGGCATCAAATACTAAAGTTGATCGTGAACTTACTGCCTGAATTAAAGATATGTGAGTGTGGTGTTGCTTTACACATGTAATCAGGCTTTTGAGGTTTTGTAACGACCCAGTTTGCAAATAACAGGCGTGGGCTTAAACTAAAGATCTCTGCCACGATCTCAAGTGGAATGTTAGAAGCTGAGGGTCACAAACTGTTGAAAACGAGACAAATGACACCTAAGCCGAAGGTTGAGCTTTTCTGTACGTCAGAGAGGCAAAATAGATCTGAGGGTAATATTTCCAGCAGGCAAGAAAGCCAAATAATCTTAAATAATCACCAGCTTACCCTACGATTGATGAACTTTACAGTAGATATTAAGTCAGTTTTGCTCTTGTAATTTGATTTAAGTAATCAGTTTGAAGATGAAGCTCATGTGGAGTATTTGAGTTAATCCTCTCCAAACTGGTGCTTCAGTTTACATAATTACTTTAGTGGTAGCAACCAAAAGGCTTCAATGCTATCAAAAAATTCCTTCAATATCATTCATGCAGTATCTAAGTGGTTACTCTCTTCAGCTTCAACCTAAAGATCTGTGCAAAGTCAGTGCCTCATGAAATTTTATTTTAGCAAAATTTGATTTCTTAAAAACCAAGGGGAGATTTTTAAGCAAAGACGGGTTTAATCTTCCGAGTCTAAAGTGATCTCTGCAGTTTTTACGCTTTGGTGGATTAATCTTTCACTTTCCACATAAAAACCGTTCTAAAAAGAAAAAAATCTGTTACTTTTATCTCTTAGACTGAAAACATATTGCTTAATATCAAACCATTTTGCACGATTAGCCATCATATCATGACAGTTTAAGAGAAGGAAAAAGCAAACTGATTGCACCTACTGTCATATTTTGCTATTTTGGAGGAAAAGTCTCCATTTTAGTTTATACTAAGAATGCTTTGTATCCTGTTTGTGATGGACTCCACCTTAAGTCCAGGCTGAAAAATAAAGAGCCAAAGAAAACAAAGTGGGTTATTCTTCAGATAACAAAACTGCACAGTAGATATGGTGAAATGTGAGATACTGTGCCCTTGTGTTGAAATACACAAAATGTAGAATAAAGGCGAAATAAAAACCCTTTATACAGCCTTCAATAACAGCTTAGTCTCATTATTTTGCCCCATTTGCAAATTCTGTCTTATAAAAGTTCTTTAGGTCTTTACACCAAATAGAAACAAAGCTTTTATCTCTCAATTTTTTGGTGAAAAAGTGGATTTAAGCTGAAAATTACATAAAGAAAAAATTACCTTTATAGCTATATTTATCTTTGCCATTATTAACTGGAACAAATGCATTGCTTCCCATCCCTTAAAGTAGCTTCAAAATGCTTTAATTATCCATCCCTCAATATAAATTTGAAATTTCCCTAATTTCCTAATCTTATAAGTGGAAGGAGAGTTGGGGCATTAAATTCAGTTTGTAATTGACTTTGGTATTTGTAATTGGTATAATCTGCAAGAGTCCAACAAGCATCAAAATATATCTAAAACTATGCATTTTCTCTTCTCTTGACATGATTTGATGCACTAACCTGACTTTTTTTAACATAATAATCAGAGAGGTAATAGTTCTGTTTCTACTTAATGTAAAGATCTCATTCATTTAAAGGTCAGAATCGGCACATGCAGATTCTGACCTTTAAATGAATCTGGGTTTTTCAGTGATGAGATTGAGAGAATTTTTGAGAACACCTGCCTCTATTTGCCTGCGAGCCTCCATCACAGGTATGGTGTTGTGGCCCCTGTGGTCTTCCGTCACACAGTCCTGACAGACGCAGCAAGCATCGGCACAGCAGAAAAGCTCCAGGGGCCACTTGTGGTTCTCGCACGTCCGTCTCTCGATGTCCCTGAGCGGCTCCACCAGCTGGTGGTTCTGAAATTTGGGGTTCTCCAAGTGANCTCTCGATGTCCCTGAGCGGCTCCACCAGCTGGTGGTTCTGAAATTTGGGGTTCTCCAAGTGAGGCCTGAGATGGGCCTCGCAGTACGACACCAGGCAGGTCAGACAGGACTTCAGTGCCCTGCGGGGGTTCTCGATACAGGTGTCACACACCATATCATCGGGGCCCAAAGGTTCTTCTTTCACTTCCTCTTTCACCTCATCTTTGTCTTTATCAGTTTGTGGCTCTGCCTCTTTCTTGTCCTCGTCGGGCTTCTGTGGATCCTCAGATTCCTGCAGATCTTCTTGTATTTTGATCTCCCCAGTTGTCTTGGGGTCCTCCTGACTTTGCTCCTCTTTGCTCTTGACCACTTGAGCTTCAGCTTCCACCATTCCATTCTCTTTGAGGCCGGCAGCAGGCTCAGGCTTGTCAGGACTCTTCAGACACTCAGGACATCCTTTACTTTTGTCCTGCAAGCAGGAGTCACAAACAAAGTGACCACAGGATGCCAGTTTGTCTCCATTTAGGACACCTGAGCGCACACCACACAGTTTTGAGACTGGATCTGCTCCTTCAGCTGTTTTACCTGCCATGTCTGACAGCCAGAGCTTCTTTCTATTGTCTGAGAACACAAACTGGCTCAGCTGCTTTTGTAGCAGATCAACCTGTAGCCGGTTGTAGTTCCTAAGAAACTTAAAAGCCACACCTAAATTCTGTGAACATCAGTCAAACCCCATAGTTTCAGTCAATGTGTTCTCCGCCCTCCTCACACTCACATGTAATCTAACAGGCAGCTGGCAAACAGGAATACACCTGCACACAACAACTGCCCTCCCCTTCCTAGTAGAAGAAGCCACAGGGTGGAGCTTAAATTGCAGATGAGAAACATTGAGGTGTAGTGTTACATTCCGCCACTTGAATGATGTTTCCACATGGAACCGAAACCTTCAAAGTTTCATCATCAGTAGTTTTTGTAGTTGTTTTTTTTTCACTCTACTGATTGATCATTTGTCTGTCTGTTATATTCTGCAGCATGAATGAACAATCATGACAGAATTAACAAGATCAATGCTGTGATCTTTTGTATGTTCTCCTGTTGTCTGATTCTCTTGTCAGTTTATTTAGTAGTTCTCCAGTGCAAATAATGAGAGAATGAAATGATCACAATGGTAAAAGAAGACACAATGCTGCCACCCAGTGACCTGTGACCAGTCTCAATAAAAATATGCAGAGTTTTATTTGTACTTTTAGCTGAAGAGGCTTGATTTATGTAGGATTTGTAAGTTGTAAAAAATGGCTTTATTTGTGTTTAGTTACTTTTTGGGTTGCCAGATTGTTAAAATTCCTTTGGCTGGTGTCCAACTTTCTTTAAAGAGCCATACCACTCATTTTGCATGTGTGAGCCTAATATATTCAATTTTCATACATGTTACGTTACTGACAGTCGTTTCCCAAAGGATAAAACCGTATTTCAGCTTTCCTGATATTTTGCAAAATCTCTTAATCTTTCAAAATCAAAGCAATACACCCATCTTAAAAACTGGTGTTTTGCCTGCTAATAATTACACAAATTATGAAGTCACCGTCGTTAAAATGTTTCAATAAATGCAGGAGACATACATTCACTCCGTGCTTTTTATTGCACTTAACACTAAAATTATGAAACTTAAAAATAACCTGAATCTACGTGTTGTTCACGATGATGGATTACCTATCCCAAGAATGTTTCAAGTATCAACAAGTTGATTTTAATAGCATACCAGAATGAACTGAAACCAGTGGCGGTCTGGAAGGTAGGAAAAACATTTTTTTTAACTCACCATTTCAGTAGTATTCTTTGGAAAATGATTGTCAGTTACGTAACGTATGAAAATTTAATATATTAGGGTCAAACATGCAAAATGGATGGTATGGTCCTTTAATTCGTCAGGATCCTTCAGTGAGTAAGTTAAAATGTAAAAAATCAATTTATTAGCAGTTTTTTAACATTCACAGCTGCAAATTTTCTGGATTAATGTAGTGGAAGAAACTTTTAGTTGATGATTTTCTTAAATTTGTAACTGCAGGTGTAAAGAAACTCAGTTACAAATGTAGAGGAAGTACAATTATCAGCACTAATACTTGAGTATTTCCTTTCTAGAAACTTAACTCCACTTCAGATGGAAATATTGTTCTTTTTTCCGCTATACACTTATCTAATGACTGTAGTTATTAGATACTTTGCAGGTCTAGATTTTACATTCACATCAGAAACAGACACTGATGAAGTCCTTCCTTCGTTTTTTCTTCATCTGTTCTGTACTTATAAGCTTAAAGTATTTAAGTGGTATTGGTGTTGTATAATTGCTATAAAGGGTTACATTTCTGAAGAGTTAAGGCTTACTGCTGATTTCTAAAGTGTTAATAAATTATTTAATAATGATTAATATATCCATTAGTTACAACTTACAAACTTATGCAAGCACAAATTTTATTCAAAAACATCTTAATTTTAGCACCACGGATGTCTGGATGCTGGAATTATAAGACAGTATCGCAATAAATATGGCAATAAAACCATTTTATGAAAAACCATCATGAAATTTTTCAGCTTGTTAAAGTTTATTTTGAGAAAAAAACACACTGGAACACCTCTGTATTCTATTGTAGAGTAACTAGTGCAGTCATGTATGTGCGAAGGACTCAGCAGAATGAACTCTTGTCGACAACAAAAAAAAACTGAGAAAATATCACAAGGTTAATTGAAGTGCTGTGATTAATCTCCCACAGTGGCTTTCATGAAACAACCATTAATCAAACCAACTCTAGGTGGATTCAAGGACTTCTAAAAGTGTCGGACATTTATCCGTTAGAGGAATTTCATGAAGTTGATTTAATTTTCAATTATGTGGCTGTTAATTTAATTTAATTCCCTATATTTTAATATTATGTGTTGTTAATTCACATCATATTATTTTGTTCTTTAAACCTGGGATGTGGGTTCTCTATGTGCCAGCAGAAATACACTTAAACAGTGACTTTTTAGCAGTTGCAGTCTTAAAAGCAGCATGAGTTAGAACAGGTCTCCTTCATCAGTTGTTTCATCATCTTCCCTCCATCATTGAACTCCCACCAGCTCTGTGATGGGTGGAGCAAACACCATCAGCTCCTGGTATTTGTGGAAGAAGAGTTTCAGGCGGGAAAGGTAGCAGTCCTCCTGATATGGAAGCTCCTTTTCCATCAGATACTGGGACACGATCGGTTTCACCTCGTGACATATGGGAAGAAAGTGATAATTTATAGGTGTGTGCAATAAAAACGGGCAGGATAAATGTTTTCCTACCATATTAGAACCAATAAATCATCCAGTAAAACAAACAAACAAACAAAAAAAATCAATAAGTTCAACGTGCTCATGTAGGTCATTAAATATTTCTCATTAATCAATTAATTGTGATACATTGGTGTCATAAACAAATTGGACTATGATCAATACAACCTGTAGCTTGTTTGACTTCATTTCCCATAATCCATTTTGTTGTAAAGTACAGACTCTAATATTTACAAGGTGATGATAATCAGGAATTAGTCATTCAGTGCAGTATCTGTATTTAGTCTGTAAACACATCCTATTAATAATAAGTATGCTCAATAATTGGAACAAAATATTAAATACATACGATTACTGATACAAAATTCCTCCAGCAAGGTGGAGATTAACCAAATAAGTGCAACACCGTTAAGGTGGGCCAAGGACAGACTTATTTTGCATACACTTGCACACAATTGCTACACAAGTCCTTGTGTGCACATTCCTCTCATCAATCTCTTGTTGCTCCAGAACACCTTAAAATCTACGTTCTCTTTTGCAAGCAAAGATGGAGACAATTGAGGACAATTCAAACATGCACGTTACTGTTGAAGCTGATTGACCATTTCAGATGGTTTTTGACGTGGTCGATCGGCTTCTCCTCAAAACTTTGAAGTATTTTTTCTGGTTTTCACTATCGCTTTGCTGCTGATGTCATTTTACAACAGTCGACATTACCGCCTCGACAGTTTTTGTAGGTTTTGCAAATCCATAGCATCATGCATATACACATATGCTCGACTCCTAACAAGTATAATCCTGGCTTTAGACCTTTCTATCAAAGGCTCAGAAGCTTTAAATTACCCCTTGTACCTTGTAAATGCAAAGTAATGAGTGTGATAAAGCTAAAAAGTCCCACTGCTGTCAGTAAACCTGAAACTTTCATCTCTGTTTACACATAAAATATGTTTCTCTCTTGTTGTTTTGTGGCGTAAAGCATAAATCAGTCCCCTTGTGCTCTAAGACGATCCAGTAGATTTTCAGAGAGATCCAACCCGGTGATATGCAAAGTAAAATACACTTCAGAAGCTGTTCTAGGCTGATAATCTTTTCTTGTTTCCTACCTTCAAACACATATTGTCAGTCAGGAAGGGGAAGAGATGATGCTCCACGTGGCAGTTGATCAGAGAGTGTCCAAATGTCCAGTCCAGCAGAGGGTTTCGTGGCAGGTTCAGGACTCCGTGGGTCATCTGGTAGATCCTCTTTGGTCGGTCGGTGGGAGAGAACATGGGGAGGCCGATGTGCTATGAAATAGACGTAGGTTGTATAGAAAATACATATTTGGGAATCATGTTGCATATAAATTGGTTTATTTAGTTTTAATAATTTTTAAGGTCTTTAAGGAACCAGAATATTGTATACAGTCGATACAATACTTAAGGACAAGTTTAACAGCAACAGAAAATAAGTGTTTTCTCTTTTTTTTTTCTTTTTTTTTTTGTGCAAACATTAACTAAAGAGAAACTTCAAAGAGGTCAAGGGCTGAGTCAGCTGATCCAAAAATCACTATCAGCTCCCGCTGTTAGAAAGTAAAGAGGAAATGCTGAGTTCAGGGCCAAAACAAGGATAAGACGACGACAAATAACAGCAGGACAAAGTTTTATTCTAACTGCCCAGTGATAACAAACATTCTTTTCATCCAGCCCCTTCATTTCACATCAGCAACTCCTGTTATCTAATCCATTTTCAAACTCTTTTGATCAGAACAATACACAATGAACTTCAGGTTTAAGGGTCTGTCTGGGAAAACTGTGCATGAATTGCTTCTTTTTCTGCCTTGCATGTACTGACTGGGCTTGTGGAATTTCTGCTGAAATCTATGAGAACACAATGCTGCACTGAAAAGTGTTTTTTTTTTTTTNTTTTTTTTTTTTTGTTCCTGTAACTAAAAGCGCTCTTATAATTTAGCTAAATATCTGGCAAGATTTGATATGACCAGAATATTTGAAAAAGGTTCATGCAGTCTCAGATGCACAGTTGTGAATTATGACTGAGGACTTTTTTTGCTGTCTTGAGGTTTTGATTGTAACTCTAAGGCCTTCGTGAACTTCCAGGTGGGTATCTGCTGATCTTAAAGTATGTGGCAAGTCCTGCGTTACCTGGCAGGTTTATAGGGCGTCTTCTCAAGCATGGGATCATTCGTAGGACACCATCATCCTGGTTTAATGTCCATTAGACCCGTTTCCGGATTTCTATTGCCTCCTCCATCTGTCGGTGTACTGCCTTCTCCCAGTGCATGATGTGGTTCTCTCTTGAAATTGTCTGAGATTGTAAAGTTTGCAGGCTTGTTGTTTCTTTGCCCAAGATTGTGCTCCACATGTCTCCTTTTCATTCTCCTTTTTATGTTCTTAAGTTCTTTTATGTGCAAAAATCACAGCCTGTATCTCCAACATATGTTTTATTGCAAGAGAGTCATTAGTTGTTGCCAGGTAACAATGGATTTCACTGTCTTGCCACTTCCTGGGAAGACAGGTACTGTATATAACCACCTGGTGCACGTTACACACCACCATCTGTGATGCTCGTGATAAAGACTGTGGAGTTATGTGCCAAAATTGTCAGAGCAGCAAAAAAGTACACTCTGCTGTCACTAACAAATGCTCCACAGCATATTTGCACAACAAACTGTACAATATTAGCAGTACTGGCAGTAGTGTTGCTAGGAATTCTTGATTCCCTTAAAAATAGCTTTAACATTAAATATAATGCAAGTCATGTTCCAGGGCCCCCATCCAGCTGTAACCCCCAGAATAATTCAAGGTTTCCCCTCCTTTAATGGCTCTCATGTGGGGCTGCTCTTCGATGGATACATTTGTGTGTTGTTCATAGATCGAGTAAGCTCACCTGAAAAATATTGACGTGGATGTAGGGGACAGAGAACATCGCCCTGCATACGAGCATGCAGAGCAAAGCCGTGTGAGGAGTCTGGAACCCAGAGACGTTGATCAGCAGCCAGTACTGAGAATACAGGCCCAGCGTTATGGTCAGCACAGTCCTGACAGCCAGAGCCACAGAGTGTTCTCTGAGCTGAGCTGCAAAACCAATCAGAAAGCAGCACAGCAGTGAGAGTAAATTTACACCTACCTGATACAGATGAGCTAACACGGCTACCTGAAGAGGATCACAAGCTTTCATAAAGAAGTGAAAAACCTACCTGCACCTTCTGCCCATAATCACATTCAATATTGAAATATTCGAGGAAACATAATCAAAATGTGTCCTTGTTCTGAGGTGAATGGGGCCTTTTCCTGGGGCCCCCACTAAAGCTTTTTTTTTTTTTTTTTTTTTTTTTTTTTTGGTGACCTGTTAACCCATAGAGTCTAGTGTGCTACTAGAAAAATTATAAAAAACCTTCAGAACTTAATAATAATCAACTAGCTTATTAACACATATAAAAAGATACATTATAAATTGATTAATTATGAATAAATATGGTGTTTTTTGCTGTTTTTTTTTTTTTTTTTTTTTACCCAGTGCAACAAGAGGAGTGATAATAGGCACAGCCAGAGGAGCTATGAACAGGTAGACGGTACGAGGCAGGAAAGGAACCTTCCACACACTGGAGTCGCCCAGTCCGATGACATTAGTGTGGGCGTGATGCATCTTAATGTGGCCTTGGACACCCATCCGTGCTGAGAACGAGCTACATATCTGGTAAAGAACACATGGGAAAAAAAGTAACCAAGTACAATTGCTCAAATAATGTAATTGCATTTTGGTTTGCTGTTTTTATCCAAGTAAAGTAGTTCAATACTTCCAACATATAAATAAACAAAACCACCAGCTCAGGCCTTGGCAATCAATATTAGCATTGATTATAAAGAAAGACAACCGATGTGAACAACCCTCTCACTGAGCTCATATTTTTTTTCTGTTTGCCTTGATAAGCAAGCCATAAACGACAAGGGCTGATAACAGGAAAGCTTATGATGATATTTTGTTTTTCTAATGAGCTGCTGAAGCATCATAAACCATCTACATGTGGATTCCTGGGATCAAGAGTTCTTGGAATTGATTATTCTGGCAGTAAACGCAGGTTAATGACCTCATTTGCAGTGCTAAAAACAAGACAGTGAGGGATAATCACTCACTCACATCATCTGATAAACATTGCTGTATCTGTGACTGATGCACTGGACAGCAGAAAATAATTCTGTTAATGTTTTATTTTAAAATATTTACTTACGCAGGACAGGTTCATTGACCATGAACTATTTCTGTAGAAACATCCTGCCTCACATTCGTACTGTCTGAATGTGACAGTACAGACTAATACGACTCATTTCAATGAAGAAGATCTCACCTCAATGAAGAAGATGGCCCAGAATTTTCCCCAGGCCTGTGACTCGCTCAGAGCACCGTGGCTCGACAGGTGAGCTCCCTTGATGGTGAGGATAGCATGAGCCACACCCATCAGCAGCATCCCCATCGAAAACCACAAAATATGAGAGGAGCCCAGCAGCAGAAAGGCTGGAAGACAGAACAGAGGAATACATTTAAACATCAACAGATATCTCTGGCTTAAACATAGCCACAGAGTTCTAAATGTGGATATTATGTGAACAAGATCTTGTGAGAAAAATATATCTTGTGGGAACAAAATATTATCATCTGGGGACAACATATCCTATGCAAACAAGATACAGTGTGGCAACAAAATACTACCTTTAGGGACCAAAATAAGATCTTGTGGGAACAAGATTATTTTGACAAGCAACATATTATCTTTTTGTACAAGATATCATCCTTTGGGGAAAAAGATATGTTTTGCAAACATAATATCCTTGCGATAAAAAAAATTTTACATTAAAATATGTTTTTAGAATAAAATCCATATGTGAACAAGATAACTGGTGTGAACAACATATTGTCTTTTGCAGACTATATGTTATGTTTTCAAAGGAAGATATTCTTATGTTGAATCAAGATATTATTTTTTCAAACAAGATATCTCTTGCCATTTTTTGGCAAAATGTCTTTTGGGAATTAAATCCAAACATGCTGTCAACAAGATAAATTAGGTGAACAAGATACTATATTTTATGAACAACTTATTATCTCACACAGTAGTTGCAAGATCTGTGTGTTGTGAAAAATACCACCTTTGGGACATCAGGACCTCTGTAACAAAGACAACAATAATAGAACAAAATAGATGATGAAGAACGTTTAGAATAAATTTTAGTCTTATTATTTGTTTACAGTGTTTTATCTGAACACAGCAGCTGCAAAGTTTACTTCCTCTTCCCTCCTTTTATGATCTGTGAAGTCACTGCAAAGGCCTTTTCATGTCACACTTATTATGAGATTTTTTTAATAATTATGATTTGTCCAGCTTTTCTGACTTTCTTCTTCTTCTTCTTCTTCTTCTTCTTCTTTTTTTTTTACAGGTTAAAGACACAGTATCTGAGCAGCTTCCCATGACAACACGGTGTGACTTTCATCCACGAACAGGTAGGAAAGCAGGAAGATCAGGTGAAAGAATGAAACATTATCTTCCTTTGGGGGTGTGTGTCTTACACTCTGTCATCACAGGGAGTTCCCTGCATGATTACAACACTGCATGCTGATATGATACAGAAGATTCCACTTTTTCTTTGCATTCACTTATTCAGTTTTGGGTTTGTTAAGGAGATTAGCTCATCATACAGATCTATATTGTGTCTGGTAGTTTTGCTTCGTTATTTACTTCAGTGTATGTGTGTACATATGTATACATAAATATCAAAGGCCCAGACAGTAAGTTTGAGAGTGAAAGATGACCTCAATCTAATTAAATTATGACATGATGGCAGATTGCTCTTTTCCACTGTAATAACCCTGTAAGACAAACACTCAGTGGCTTACAGAGGGTTCAGGTGTTATGTTCTGTTCCTAAACTAATAAAATCTGTGCTAATATGCTGCACCTCCAATTTCAAAGCAGCTTATTTTGAGGTGATAAGTCATGAGCTCAGTCATGCAATGACAGATGCCTCCTCATGTCAGTCATCCTAAACTAGGATCTCAGACTTGATTCATTCTTAAACATGGCTAAGAAATTAACATTTCTGTCTTGTCTTTCCTGTCTCATCTGAACAAAAGTTAAAATCAAATATACTACAATTATTTTCAAGCAAATATTAAAAATTAAGTTGTCACGCAGATGCTGCGCTGCTGTTAGATGATCGTATTGCAGCAAGTTAAAAGTGAATTCCACCATTTCAGTTTATTGTTCATGGGGAGCACTATTCAGCATGTCAAAGCAAATCTTTCAAGGCTTTTTTGACTTTAGGGCAGTGTAGGTGAGAGAAACTGACCCTTACAACATCACAGGTGGTTACTTTATGTTGCTACTGGAACCTGCAAAGCTAAAACACTGAAAGCCACTGCGGGTACTTCTAGTAGCTTTTAGCAAATTCAATTCCTTCACCCTTTAATTTTCAAACTTTTCGTCTTCAGCACAAACACAAAATAACCCTTGTGATGTCATAAGGGTCGGTGTCACTGACTTTACACAGCATCTTCTAATTTCACAAAAGCCTATAGATGGTGGTTTTCTCATGATTGAGAAATAGAATAGAAAGTATACAGGATACATATATACATATATAATACATACATATGATACATATATAAGTCCAGTTAGCTAAATTTGATGTGTATAATTGGTGGAACTCCCCCCCCCCCNCCCCCCCCAATTGCAGAACGTCAACCAGTGTGAATTACAAACAGGGAATGAGAACTAGAACATGTTGTGCTGCTGCTGCTGTCAGTTCCAATATTCAAGTGACATGAGTCACAATAAGTACTCGTCTTAATTGAGGTCATTTGGTGACCAGCAGTGACCCAGAGAGAGGAGAACCGTCGATACCATGATTGTGTTCACCAGAGGTGATGACAGCTATGGACTGGAGCTTTTGCTGATGCTGTGAAATAGCTGTGATTGTAGTTTAAATTTATGCGAATGTTGTTAACTAGCAGATAATAAATTAATAAATGAAAAAAATTGCGGAAATGATGTCACTTCTGCATGTTTGAATACCTGTCTTATATCATTAACTGTTCTAGGACAACTTTGAAGTACACAGTATATTATGCTTGGCTTCAAAAATAGTCCCTATTTTAATATAAAGTTGCTATAATAGTTTATTACTCTTGCAAGTCACTGCTTTACTAACAATGTCTGACTGATATTAAACATTTTAGGCTGATATCAGTATTTGAGAGTAAAGAAAATCTTTATTCGTATTAAATGATATAATTTTTTTACATAAACACAATTTTTGGTTATTAGAGTATATTTTCAACAATAGAGTTCAACAATAAATGTTATTATCAAATATTATAATAACAGTAAATTCTAAACAGTAAACTTTACTGATTTTTTTTTTTTAAATCCTAATTGTAGATCAAAACAAATAAATGGGTCAAATATGCATAAAAATGCATAAATGCATTAAAAATAAGCACTTTTTTTTTTTTTTTTTTTTGCCAACATAGACACCAACACTGATAATTCTGTGATAAGCTGATATCAGCCACTAATATTGACCTGGCAGTGTATAATTTAGGCTCTAATACTGATTACCAGAGGTGATCAGTACATCCAGGTATTGTTCTTAACTTTTGGGATTTTTAAAAAAAAAATTTTAATTACAGTATTTTCATCAAGCTCTCTAAAACTTGGAAATACAAGGTTGTTCACACTTTTAGAGAAAACCTTGTATCTTCTTCTTCTTTTTTTTTTTTTTTTTTTTTTTTTTTGGATTTCCATTGTTGATGCCTAAACATGTATCAGATATATGGAGGCATCAATAATTTTAGACTGACTGGAACCATTCTGTAACTTTGGATACTCGCATTTTACTGCTAATACTGCTCACACAGGAATATAATAATAATAATAATGTAATATAATGTTGTACTTTTCCATTGTAGTGTAGTACTTTTACTTAAAAAAAAATAATGTTTACTTCATCCACCATTGTGAGACAATTCATTTACTAGGCAGCCCACCATGTTTTTTGCAGTTTGAAGTTTCTTACCGGGTGGCAGGCAGAAGAAAGCTCCTGCCAGGATGCTGCAATCGATCCCTCTCCTCTCCCACCAACTGCTCTCTTTCACCTTCATCTGCACCAGCCTTGTCAGCTCCATCATCAGCGACTCCTTGTCTGTAACCTCCACCCTCTGATCACCTGTCTCTCCCTTCATCTCTTTATCCTTACGTTCTTTTGTGTTTTGCATCGAGTCTCCTTTCCTCTTGAGTAACACCTCTCCATCCAGATGATTGACATTCCTCCCGTCTTCTCTCTCCTCCTGTCCCTCCATCCATTCCTCTGGTACTTTCTGCATGTCAGCTCTTGTATTGTCAACAGACAACCAGCTCAAATTAAAGGTGGTCAGTGAAAAACCTGCAATTTGTTCCTTCTTACAGCAACTCCTGCCAAAGCTGCCTAAGCCTACTCCCTGATCATAATGTCAACAGGCCAAAGTTGGCATTGCAAAAGTCCTTATTGACAGGAGACATTGTGAGAGAAGCCCAGCCCCCTTCCTGCTGCTTTAAGAGCTGTGCAGACCTTCCTCTTTATTTCTTCTTATCATTTTCTTTTCAGTGTCTTTCCCTCTCTCTTTGTCTTTCCTTGTCAGCTGGATACTGATGCAATCCCAGATCAGGTAACCAGCAGAGGAGTTCTTTGTCCCAGGACACAGATGTAAGGTTGCTCTGGACTTGATGGATCCCAGCAGGCTCCTGTAAAACACTTACACAGGCAAAAATGTAGCTGCTCAGCTAGAATCGACTCAGTTGCTCTCTCTCTCTCTCTCTCTCTCTCTCTCTCTCTCTCTCTCTCTCTNCATACATTCTGCATGTTACTCACCTCCTGTATTTCTTTGTGTCGGCTCCTCTCCCTTCCCCTCCCTGTAATGGTAACCTTTATAAGTGTCACAGGGGATGGAGGGAGGGAGAGAAGGGCTGAGGGACGGACGGGAGAAGATTAGATATGGCTCTTCAGCGGAGGCGTGCACAGGAGTGGGAGTGCCCCATTTTTTGAACAAAGCTTTACTAAACCAGGATATGTCTGTGTACTATAGATACATTGCTGTGCTTCACACCACATGTTCAGTGCAACTGTTCCTCTGGTCAACCTAAATGCCTGCCTCCTTAGCCTAAATGACCTTTTGGTTGGACCAAATTCCCTCTGGTTGGGCAAAGTTCCTGCCGCCTTTGCTCAGCTGTTCTTCTGGTTTGTCCAAATGCCCCCACGGTCAGCTGAAGTCCCATCCAGTTGGCTCAAGTGCCTCTCTGATTAGCCCAAATGGTCTTCTGGTTGGCCTGAGGACCCTAAATCCCCTGCTTGTAGGTCCAAATGCTCCTTTGGTTGAAAGAAATGCCCCTCAGCCAAAGTGCCTATCCAAGTAACCCTCTGTTAGCATGCATGGCCCGCTGGTCATCTCAAATACCCCTCTGGATGGCAAAAGTGCCCCTCTGGTGTTATATTTAGGTAAAAGTAACCCCTGACCCTATTCCTGCATGTAAACAAGGTGCCCTTTTTTAACTGTCATTCCTGCCCCTGAGAGTTTTTGTGAACCATTGCTGTTTGGTGTTAATAGTTCGTACTCGAGGAAAGGTCAGAGTACAAAAAGAGGAGATGTTTGTGAGAATGAGCCTTGATAGTTGAAGAGTTTTATGAGTTTTATGTGAAGGTGAGAATATATGTGTTTGCATATATCTGGTGTCAATGCTGCTTTGTGTTTGGAGACAGGCCAGTGTTCTGGGCTTGAGGCCATGCTGACTGCAGTGTGCTATTTAAAAGATACAGGACAAATATTTTTACTCCTAAAGAGACCAGATTCTGCAGAGTCGGGAACATAAGAACACCAGGCTGTCTGACGGCTCTGCTTACACCCTGCCACAGTATATCGTTTTTATTTATCCAAGTATTGATCATCAGCATCAGCCTTTTATTCAGACAGGACAGAGAAGGGCACGTAAAGAGTTTACTGCACTGAAAGAGGTAAATGTAAAATGCAACCCAATACATTGCAATAAATGCTACCTTTATCGAGTTTATCTTGTTTGGTTCTTGTCATTGTGTCAGAGAGGAGCTGATTCAACTTTATTTTTATTGCTGAAGCAGTAGCATTTTTTTTTGCAAGACTCATGTATCGGATTGATCTTATTTTTCTGGTACGTATAGTATACCAGTGTACTATATATTACATGTGTCTCAGTTGGAGGAAATGGACATGTTTTGATATATTGATAAAAAAAAATATATATCTTTCACTTTTATTTTAACTAGCTGGCCTCAGAGCACAACAGTCTTCTAATTTTGCTTTTTTTGCTGCTATAAAGCCAGACTTTTACTGTCATTAACTTGAAATCAGATATACAGCTGAATCTGGATCTATATCAGTAACTGCTGTAAATATGTCAACACTGTTTCATGCTCTAAATCAGCATCATTTTATCTGCACATTGTGGTAGTTACCTTTTTCTGTACCTGCCAATGTACTGCAATGCTATAAATGTGATCCCTGTCCCAGGGGATCCACCAGATCTGGATCAGTATCTGGATCTGGGCAAAACTGCACCTGTTGGCAGTCCATCAAAGGATGCATATGCCTAAATTCTTTCATTAAGTTTAGTGTCTTATTGTTTGAAAAATAGAGAAAAATGTCACCAAATGCTCTATTTTTTGCAGTAGTAAAGATATTTTATCAAAAATCCATCTGTTAATTTTTGACAGACAAACTAACAAATGCAGCAGAAAACATGATCTAAACATAAACAGGTAATAAGTTTTATGGGTTGAATCTTCAGATAATTTTTATTATAAAAACGGATTTTTTTCAACATAAAAAGCTACATTCATGCACAATCATACTTCAAGTGCACAGGCAGACCTTTAGTGAAACCAAATACCCCTCAGAGCAACCCGAGATAACGGTGTTATCTAACACACACTCACGTAACCTCACAGTGACACCACAGTGTTGTACAACAACAGGCAGTAGGTATTTTCATCCATCATTAGTATCGAGTCATCATACCGTGTATGTGCCATTGACACATTATCATTTAACTTGTTTAAAATAAGAAAACTGTACACCAAAGAATAACAATTAATTAACAGTATATAAGGGTATGATAAGGTACATTCAGTAATATATAAATTATTCATCAATACATAAATTAATGGAGTATAGAAAGATAACCAAGTGCTACTTTAACAGAACAGCATACAAATACAATATCTGTATGTGTGTGTGTGGCAAGAGTTTCCACTTGAATGCATATTAACTGCATTAATGCATATAAATAAAAAACAAAAGTTTGTCGTGTATTCAAGATTGCCACTTGTCACGTCTGATTATATGGAAGACTTAAATTTTAAAATGGCTCATGGCTCCAGTATCACATATCATAACGTCTACTTTATTTTATAAAGAAGTAAGAAATAATATAAGGTATAAAGGTATACAGATGAAGTAAAAACAATATACTAACATAAATGCCAATCTAATAAATTACCTGCAGATGATACATACATACTGTAGCTTAGAAACCTCATCTCATTATTTTGCAAGTCACCACTAGATGGACCTATTTAGCCATGAAACAGCTGGACTTTTGGAGCTGCATAAAGTATATGTTGATGTCAAGTTCCATATCATACGTTTACTGTAGTAATTGCCATAGTGTACTATTTGGCAGTTACAAAACATTAATGTACTTTACTGTTTTATACTACAAGGAAATTATATAAGATGTATGTTGGCAGGTGTTAATCAAACTGACTTTCAAACATTTCATTTCAAACATTTCAAACACAACACAGCCAATTATAAATATTACTCTTTACAGGGAGTATTTCCAAAGATCTAATACTGTTTTGTTTTGGTTTTTTTCCCCATTTCTGAAAATTTCCTGGATCCTGGAACTTATTCCCTTATTCTTTTCTACACGTGAACAACTTCTCTATTCTGTTTTGCATTGCATTGTTCATTCTTCATCGTCAAAAGTAAAAATCAAGCAAATTTAGTCTACATCCTGACATATTTGAGTTTATTTAATTTTCCAGTTAGACCACACTATATATTCAAATCAAAGTTTGAATGAGTGTAAAGTATTGAATTAGGACACAGATTTAGTAATAGAGTTAACATTCTGACAATTCTGTCTATGTTGTTACAGTCAAATATCATGCTGATGCTCGCACCAGTTTGTCCCTCTCGTGTAGTTATAATTATTAAATTTGAGACTTTGTTATTAATGATTACATTTGAGTCTAAGATATATGTAAATCTATTTTTCCTCAAACAAATGCACTAGCAAATGTTCTTCTATTGGAACAAAAACAGAGGCAACCAAACATATCTGCTTGCTCACCTTGTACCACACAAGGAAAATATGAGTACAGTAATGAGTGAAATTATAAAACAATAGAAAATAAAAAGTAATATTGATACATGAAACTCGTGAGAAATGTTTTGGCTCAGTTTTG
The DNA here is from genome assembly GCA_014773175.1 of Lucifuga dentata. NCBI lineage: Eukaryota > Metazoa > Chordata > Actinopteri > Ophidiiformes > Bythitidae > Lucifuga > Lucifuga dentata. The sequence goes on along the minus strand of VXCM01001511.1, from coordinate 11,524 downwards.
GTGAGTTGTTGCGGTTACAGGACGAGCAATGAGATGTGTCACATTCAGTTGCCATCTGAAGGAGTTGCATATGATACGACATGCTTTTCCCAAGTTCAGTTAGCATTTTCCTTTCAGGGAAAACTGAAGCTTATAAAAGCTTATAACTGTGACTTGAATGTAATAATCAATGATAAATCTAACATGTGAAAGTTGTGACATAAGGGCTATCCGGATGCATGCTAAGGTGCAAGCTTATGTGTGAATGTTTATCTGGAAGGAAGAGACAGAGGTGTGCTTCTCTTTTAAAATGAAATATTGAAAACTAAGTACAATCCATTGTTAACTTCAAAGCTCAGTGTCTTCAATGGCCTCTGGTTCGTCTAGAGTATCCAAGCGTCTTTTGCAGGCATCCAGTAGTTTCTTTCTGGGCCCCAAAGGGATGTGGATACTAGTGAGGTCCTGGTTTGAGCAAAGCAGCAGAGCCTCGAGGTCTATTTTCTCCCTCCTGAAGATGGGCATGAACTCACCAAGGCTCTGAGAGGCCAGGAAGGTCTCCAGAGGACTGTTCTCTGGCTCCATGTCATCATCCAGTCCAAGTTCCTCCTCCTCCCATGGCAACTCTTGCAGGTTTCTTTCCTGCAGGCTCAAGGCGCTGCCGATACTGTCCTCGTCCAGGCTGGGTGAGCGTCGAGGAAGGTGTCCGCGAAGGCGTACGTTCGGCGCTCTGCCTATTGGTTCACTCCCCACTACACTCCCTTCATCCCGTGTTCCGATACCAAACATGCCTCCGCTCATGTAGTTCCTTCTGAACACCATGGTGCCTAACCCAGGTCGAGTGAACAGCGAATCACGCCCGGAGTCGGCGCTGATCTCAGAGTACGCCGCCTCATGGAGGCCCGGGTCACTGATGGCACGGGAGACGGTGTCAGCATCATCGTCATTGTCATGGCCGCCACGGGTGAACATGTCCCGGATGTTGAGGCGTGAGCACTCCTTGGGGTTGACGTAGGTGCCCTGTTTGAGGAACATGACATCATTGCTGAGCTGCAGGCCAGAGAGCGAGCGCACGCTTTTCCTCCCGTCCTCGTAGATCTTGAATGTTCCATCCACCTGCTTCTTCTTCTCAAGCTTCTTCTGGATCTTAGTCTTTCCCTTGGCTGTAGAGTGCAGGGTGGCCTGAGAAGCAAGGAACAAATTTTGTAAAGAAAATTAATCAGAAATCATAATTAGTGATTAGTTCATGTGGTCATGATGTTTGGAAAAAACTAACCCTGGACTGGGAATATTAGAGCTTTGTACAAGTATGAATTGTGCAAAATTAAAGTGAGTCAGACTAATGACCAGCGATTTATGGACATTTAAATGTCTCATCTTGCTGTAGCATCACTTACATCACACTTTAAAAATTTTGTTCAGAGTTGATATTACACTTCATCTATATGTGCTTATTGCACAATGTTGTCAGTCAGACTATGTGGAGAATCTGACAACCAAATAACATAAGGCACCTGGCCCAGCCAAAAATGTGATGCACTAAATCTGGATCCAACAAATTTCATTGTAAGCTGATACATACAACATGAGATCAGTTTCCTGTGATTTTTTTTTTTTTTTNGATTTTTTTTTTTTTTTCTTTTTTTGGAAAGCTAGGAATTTGCCAAGAAAACTTTGGTTAAATTTTTTTGTGTAGATGAGGAACAAATAGCACCACCATGTAGCGCTATTTGAATCCTGAACTATGAAGTGTAGAAACAATTTTTTGCTGCAACAGTGAAAGCAACAAACATGAGACCAAAAATCCCCATGAAATCACTGTAAATATTGTAAATCACATTCACTTTCAGATTTACAGGAAGTAAAAGAGCTTCCACCTGCGAGTGTGGCATGTTGGAGGTGATGGCGTTGAACTGCGGCTGTTTGCGGCTCAGTGTGCTGCTGCTTGTGTAGCTAGAAAAGCTAATAGCATCCATGTCGTCTAAAGCCGCCGCATCCTTCAGGAACTTCTTCTCCATTTGTTGACGGTGCTTCTTCTGGAGCTTGGCGCACTCTTTCATCCGGCGCTCTGCAGCACGGAAGGCCCGGTCCTTCAGTTTGCTGACCAGCTTGGGGTTGAGGGTGATCTGCTTGGCAGCGATGGAATCCAGGTAGCGAACGCAGTCCATGTGGCTCTTGGTGGCGGCCATGTCCAGTGGTGTGTGGTAGTCGTTATCCAGACACCACACATTGGCACCGAAAGCCACCAGGAAGGACAGGCAGTTGTGGTGGCCATTGGCAGCTGCCAGGTGAAGGGGTGTGTTCCCCCAGATGTCACATTTATCCGGGTCACCTCTGGAGGACAGAACACAGGGACAAAAAAAAAAAAAAAGCTGGTTAAACTTACTACTGTAAGTACACATACTGTAATCTAAATGGTTGTTGTTAATATTTAAGGATCAGAAAAGTTGTTTGCATGTGTGCAAATCAAGGAGTCACCATGTCAGCAAAAATCAGAACTCTGGGTGGGAGACTGCTATCACAATTACTCATGAAGTGAAGCAGAGCCAAGGGGAAAAAAAAAAAGGAAACAAAATGAAACACGNAAAAAAAAAAAAAAAAACCCATAATTTTCACAATTCCTAATCCTGAAAGTTACAAAGTCGCTTCTAATTTAGCTGCAAACTTTAGGTCTAAAAGCACCTAAATTCAGAACAGAGTGTAATCACACCACGTGCTGGTGGGCGGAGTCTTGGTTGCGTATTGATCGTTCTGAAATTGATTGTTTTGGTGGGATGGTGGGCGGAGACTTATTTGCATTTTTTTCATTCTGGAATTCTCTTAACAAGTAGATTTAATTTTTTTTTTCAGTAGTTTATTGAACATTGTTAATCCAATGCCTGAAAATGTGCTCAGAGGATGGTTAGAGTGGTACGATGAAGGCTTCCTCTGGTTTACTGAGAAACTCAACCTGCCTCTGCTTATCCTCTTACGCTTCTGACTAAACTTAGGAAGTAAGATGACACATATGACCTGCAATTATGTCATTTTATCTCCTCCTTTTTCAGCCAGAAGGACCTTTCTGTTTCCAGTCAGAAACCTTTATTGCTGAAGTTAGATAACATTCCTGGATAGTTATTTATTATAGTAAATCCTAGGTTGCTGTACTCAGATCATTTACTTGAGTAAAACTAGCAATACCACTGTGCAGAAATACTCCATTATCAGTAAAATTCAAAGTCATAAAGTAGTTATTAGGAAAAATTTACTCATGTTTCAAAAGTAAAAGAGTTCATTGTGGTTCCCTTCACTGTTTTATAGTATTTAATATACCATAATAATTACAAGGAAGGAAATATGGAGGGAAATAAAGCAGGACAGAGTGAAGGAAAGGAGAAAATTTTAGGCAAAAGGGGGAAACAGAGAAAGAAACTATACTGGGAGAAGGGAAAGAGGTGATTTAAGTTATATAAGCTTCCCAACTTCTTTCTTAATTTGATTTTTGGTTCTCATCTTCTTTTTTTTTTAACACTCATTTTGTTCCTTCATTCTTTATTTTTTTTTTCCTCTTTAACTGTTCTGTACATGCACATGAAAATCCCTCAGTAAATTTTAGTTCTGGTACTTTACTTTTACTTAAGCAGAACTTTGAACCTGTACTACATACCTGCGCTATTTTTATTATTTTTTCCACTGCTCGCTTTTGACACAGAAACTCCACACACACAACTTCCAAAATTTCTTACTCCCTCTTCTTCCTGTTTTCCCCTAAACACATGTCCAGGCCTCGGCTGAAGCGGATCAATAATTGAGCAGCTGCAGGTTAAACATGACAGAGGTGACTTTGCATTATTTATCCCACACACTGAGAGTCTTTTTTTCACGGACACCCACAGACACTGTTACCACACACACACCATAAGGTCATCACCTTTATCAGCACGGACCCTGATTTCAGCTCCTGGCTGCACTGTCAAAGCCTGGCATGAAGTAGCAAGGTCAACAAATATGACATTTGATATGGCCAAAAAAAAAAAAAAAANAAAAAAAAAAAAAAAAAGACATAGTTCATTTTATGGTTCAAAGCATCATGTTTTGCATCAACACACTGCCAGAATCTGTTGACAGGCAGATTAAGCCGATCATATTCCAGAGGCACAGCCAAGAAATGTCTCACTGAAGTAATATGAAGGAGGAATTACATCTAATTGTCCCACAGAGTAACTCGACTATCTGCAGCTCTGAGTCACACGACTAAACAACAAACCTGTTTACTAGTGACACGTGTATCACTAACAAACAAAAATCTGAAAAGCCACTCGAGCTTTGTGTAATTACTGTTTATATTGTTATTTTTATGGTCTCGTTAATTTTTTTTATCAGCTTAATGTTTAATTTGATTGGTTCTTTAATTTGGTAACATGTTGATGTCAACATGTAACACATGAATTTACATTTGGTTAAACACACACTCACACACACAGCATGAGTGGTGTTCTGCAGGCAGCTTAGATCTGACAGCCGACCAATCAGAACAGAGCAGATATAGGTGAGTGAAAACTACATGTTTTTAAGTTGCAACAAAGATCAATGATATTTTGATTAACTCCTTAATGGATCATTTAATCGATCATAAAGCTCCAACACAAATTCTAAGAAGTTTGTTCCTCAGATGTTAAAAATCTACAAATTCAGCATTATATCACAAAAAATAACCAAAAATCAACAACAGTATGCTTATAATTCAGCTCATTGTAATATTGATTACTTTAGTCAGCTGTGATTGTTTTTTAAGTCACAATCCTGTTATGAAACATTGATATTCTCAAATTTAAAATGCCATATGCAACAGAGAACAGGAGTAAATCTTCACATTACAGAAGCTGCAACTAGGATTTTTTTTTTTTTTTTTTTTTTTTTACTTTATAAATATCTAAAACAACAGAGCGAGTGTGAAGGACTCAAACAAAAATGGATCATATCAAAAAAGCATGGACAAAGTTTTTAGGATCAATTTTTTTCTATAAGTTTTCTAGTTTTAGACTTTTTAAAAACTTTTTTAAACTGACACTTCTCTGCTTTTTTTATGGAATTCCCTTAATTTAAAAGGAAAAAAAAGGTTTTAAATTTTTTTCTTGAATTAAAAGTTGTCAAAACTTTTGTAGCCAAAAAAAAAAAAAAAAATCCAGAATTTTCAAGGATGAACTGGGGAATAAATTATCTAGAATGAAGTGTCATTTTATTTATTGTGACTTCAGATGGTTAATTTTTTTCACCATGAAAAGCCACTTGCAGTAAAAACGCATCTTAAAACATGAAAAATAACGATGTTTTCTGGGAAATGCATCATAACGTTTTCATATTCCTTCTGCTGTGAGCTCTGATCTGCAGGGCAGCTTTAGTCATCTTTGTCTGACTTATATCCACTCTGCTGCAGCCTCCAGGGACCACGATGGGACGAAGGCCTTCTATCCATCACCGTGACCTTTTTCCTCTAACTGTAATCTTCCTCTGCTGTAACTCCAAGCATCAGTCTCAGCTGCTCTGCGTTACTGCACGCCTTATAAACCTGCCATCGGTAACATGACATATTCTCTTCTCTCCTCATTGCCAAGAACCTTTAAGATAGTGAGTTGCTTTTGTCTCACTTCTAAACCTTCGAGAAGAGAATCTGATTTCTCCGATACTTTACCTGCAGCTTATCTTGGTAGAATATAGTCTTACTCCTAGACTCTCTTCTCATTACATCCTACAAATACATCTGTTTTTCCTATACAGTATAATGATCAGGTATATGCATGTGCATGAGGCATGCAGGGTTAAGCCAAAGAGCAGAGACAATATCATTTATCTGCTTATTATAAGCTTATGATCAAGTGTGTAAAGATGTGGAGGACTTGCAGTAATTGATCTGCATAAAAACGTAGAGACCTGCAGACGCTCTGCTATGTAATGGATCAGCCTGAGATTAAATATGATCATATGTCAGATACATTACTTGTTTTATCCTACTCTTTCAGCATGTGTGTAGTGTGTGGGTGTGTGTGTTTGTGTGTTATGGGAGGGGGGTATAAATGTGTGTAAATGTTAGTGAGGCTTTCCTGCTCCAAGTGACCTTTAATTCTCTGTAATTAGGCTGTTAAAATGTAAAGCAGCTCCTCTCTTGGTGGCAGCCATTAGAAGGGTAATGGCAGAAGAAACCAGCATATCTGGTAGTATTTTTATGTTATGTGTTAATAATTGTGATTTTGCTGTGCAATAGTGCATTTCTAATTCATGCTGATAGAGTATGGCAGTGATAATTTGCAGTATCCTTACTATGTCTTCTACAGTAGCTGGTTCTGATGTTCATGTCTTTCTTTCGGATCCCAATACAACCTTTTTTTTTGGCTGCAAACACTTCAAATTCATTCAGCATAGTGTGCTGCTTTCAAAGTGGTTTGTTTTATTTTTAGTCCTTTACTAAGAACAAGGTTCACCATTAGAGTGTGAATATTAGTTATTTCCTTTGCAATTTCACTGAAAGAAGTCTTAAATTAAACAAGTGTTAAAATCTTGACACAAGCCAAGATTAAGCAGATCTCTCCTGTAAAATGAAGAAACTGATACCTGACAGATGATTTGTAGCCTAATGGAGACAAATTATTTTACTCCCACAGGTGGATTTACTTTTTTTTTTTTTTTTTTTTTTTAATGACTCAGGCTAAATGCTGAGCTGGATCACACTTGTGCGTAAAAGTGGCATCAGGAGCCGCTCAGCAGAGACTTTGCAGCTATTACGCAGCATGCCGCAGGTGGATGTGTGTTTTCTGGACTCACCCTCTCCCCACAATGAGCCGGAGCGCCTCCAGGTTGCCGTGGTAAGCGGCCCATAAGGTCGGCGTCATCCCATCCTCATCCGGTGCGTTCAGCTCCTTCCGTGTGGCCTCCTTCAGCACGTCCAGGTAGCCGTCCCGGGCCGCCCGGTGGTACCGGTCGTCCATGGTGCCTCGGCTTTGGCAGCCCGGCTCAGTCTCAGTTCGGTGCCATCGAGGGGCAGCCTCGCTTTTTTTTTCAGCAGGTTAGTCCGGGACGCGGCGTATCCGGACGGGCGGACGGCCTTGAAAGGCAGGGAGTGCGCACACAGGCGCGCCTGGTTGCCAGGGGACGAACACCAGGCGTGCTGGTTGTCAAGCAGGGGAGGAGCTATGAGGAAGAACCCACCCCTTCTCCATTAGCATAGAATAGAACAGAACAGAATAGAATAGAATAGAATAGAATAGAATAGAATAGAATAGATGTGGATGTGCAGTACACTAGAACCTAGCTTCCAAATCCGGGTCCTTGACATCCACAGCACATCTCTCCCTGCTCTACCCACATATATTAGCCAAATAAAGGACCATGCTAGTGATTTTGCATGTTTTGATTTGTATGCATGCCCAATAAAAAAAATAATAAATAAAATTCAATGTTTCACCTGCTAACACGTACGTCTGAATGTAGAAGGAATGATCGTTTCAATTTTCTCGATAAAAGCTGTCTTCTCCTGGGATATATTCCCTGGCGGAGATATACATTTTGTTCTGTGCAGCTCTGTGTTGGATCAGTTAAATAAAGTTACTTTGGTTTATTATTATTATTATTATTATTATTATTATAATAATAATAATAATAATAGGCATTGTTTTTTCTGNTTTATTATTATTATTATTATTATTATTATTATAATAATAATAATAATAATAGGCATTGTTTTTTCTGTGACTGATTACTTATCTTGAGCACTTTTTAAGTCTCGACAAGTTGATTTTAATCCTATACTGAATGAACTGAAACCAGTGGCAGTCTGGAAGGTATAGGAAAAACAATTCTAATTTTTACCGCCTCCAGTAATATGTTTAAGTTAATGGTTGTCAGTAATGTAACTTGTATTATATATCGGGCTCAAACATGCAGAACCACTAATATGGTCCTTTAATATCTGGGAGGCACCAAACTGTTCAGAAATAATGGACAGTGAAGTAGCATCAGCACAGTGCAAAGAAACACAGAGAGCATAGAGCAATAAAATAAGATGGATCAGACTGACGTCATAACAAAAACTCTCTTCCGGGTGGATCCACTCAGCTGTGAACTTATCAGCCACAGGTGAGCTTAATTAGTGAATGAAGTTTGGTGAATCAATAATCAGGTGAGTTACTTTCATTTCTGATGATTTATTGTGAGTAAAGTTATATCACTGATTGATTTTTATTGACCTGACTTCTCTCTTTAGTCTGCATTATCACCATGCAGGGTCACAAATGAGACATAAATATCCTTGTGGTTTTTCATGTTAATGGTAGTTGTATTGTTCATATCAATTAGCAACCATCGCCGAATATAACATCCCATTCAGGTTTATAAAGAAAGAAAGTATTAGATTCTGACCATCATAAGATGCTGTGTATACAGTCATGCTCTGCTGGCTGTCTGTAATCCCCATCATCATTCAGCCATCTGTCAGCAAACATGACACTCATTTTAGCTTCATTATTACAAACCAAAAATGTATTTTGCTTTCTCAATGTAGAGATAAAATAAAATGCATTTGATGCTATAGAGCTCCAAACTCCTTTGACATCTTTGCAGCATCTTTGTTTAAAAATTATCTCTTATATGGTGAATAGATAACAGTAGAGTAAAAAGAATACAATGGAATAAAGTAAAATGAAAATAAATAAATAAAAGAATAGAACACATGAAAGAAAACAATAATAGGCCTGATATCAATATAACTGTATAGTACTACTGCTGCTACTACTCTGGTGCTACTATTGCTTCTACTGCTGCTATTGCTAGTACTCCTACTGCTACTGCACGAGTGCTTCTACTGCTTTTATACTGGTACTCGTAGTACTGCTTCTACTAATACTGCTTCTGCTACTATTGCTGCTGCTTCTTCTACCATTGCTACTATTACTACTACAAACTGCTGCTAAAACTATTACAGCAACAATAGAAAACAACAGAATTAAATGTTGACAAAAGAAACCAACAATAAAATAATTAACCAATAAAATAAGTAAAAATAAAAATTAACACTGGGGGATATAAAGTGACAGCACAACCAGATCATGAAAACATAAAAGCCAAGGATAGTACAACATTACTTCAAATTAAATACCAGATACCAAAATCAGGAGGACATAAATAATTTTAAGTCCTTTTTTTTTCTTTTCTTTCCATCTGCCTGTGTATGTAGTTGCGGTATATGCCACGATCAGCATAAACCGTTTTGTATATGCAGTTTGATTTTGCATCAGACAGATAACATAACATGCGTGAGTGTGTGTGTGTGTGTGTGTGACCTTCACCGACCCTCCTTGACTAACCTATCACGTTTTATTTAAAACTAATAATTTCAATCAAGGAGGGCTAAACACCTGAACAAAAACACATAAACAAGTTGTGACAGTAATAAACAGTCAAATGGTTTAATTTGTGAGGCACCAAAGAGGCTAAATATCCCACAACAAAACAGACCAGGACAAACAAACAATAAGAAATATACAAGCAGTGACAGTAATAAACAGTCTAGTGGTTTAGTTTGTGAAGTTCCATGCACCAAATCCAGANCAAGCAGTGACAGTAATAAACAGTCTAGTGGTTTAGTTTGTGAAGTTCCATGCACCAAATCCAGATCGCCAGAGTCTTGATCGCCCCTGAAACACCCAGAACCGAGGGGTGGTGACGACCTCAAACACTGGCCCAGCAACCTCCTGAGACCCAAGATTGGGTTGCAATTGTACGTGGTGTGTCAGGCCAGGACTTAAATAATAATAATAATAATTTTAAGTCCTTTGAATACAATCATGTATTTATCAATTTCCATATGTATGTAGACCTGTAACTTGAAGTGACAAAGGGTACAAGTTTAATCTGGGTATGAATCAAAACTGTGTTATCAGTTTTGAGTGAACTGCAAGGTAGTGCTGTGATTACAACAGGCACCATATATGTTAGTTCCTGGTCTGGAATAAAAGCAAACAGACACACTGGCCTGACCTGATTAACCTTTTCAAAATAAAGTAAATTCACTGATGTTGGTAACTTTTGAACAAAACTAGGCTGTAGATTGACACTTAGAAAAGTCCACACAGTGTTAACAATCTGCTCAGGCTGCTGGAAGCAGTGGAGTGAACTTTGTGTGAACAGCACAACAGGAAAAACAAGTCAACACGAAAAGTAAACAAAATACCTGCTGCTTTTCATTTGAAAGGTGCGTCATAGTTAAGTTGGAGCACACCTGATGACCACACCTATCATGAAAGGAGGCGGATTAGACCATTACAAATAGGTCCACATGCCTTCACATGCTGCTGTGTTTCACCTTTACTTTGTGCGAATGCATGAGAAAAAGACTTGGAAACTGCATGGAACAGAGAAAAAAGCAGTAGGAAGGTAAAAGAAATCAAAGTTTGTTTTTTTAGGAAGCACAGAATTTTGCACCGGGGGGGAAGTGAACATGAATCCAGATCCTAGCACCAACATTTCAGAGCTGGATGAACCAAGGAAGAGCTCAGACCACCAGAAGGAGCACCAACCAGAATTGGATGAAGTCCTGGTTTGGGTACCAAGTGGTCGGCGTCTCATCTCAGGATTGCTGGGTCTGAATGCGGTCCTGCTGGGAACGGCCCTGGTGGCTGGTCAGGCTTTAAACCCAGTGGGTCTGAAGCACCAGGAGCCTCAGGTCTTCTTGCTGCTGCTGATGGGATTCAGTTTGGCTTGGATGCTGTGGTACCTGTTGTGGGCCAGGAAACAGCCCGGCATCTGCCCACATAAAGACCACCATGCTGGGGGGATCACCGTCACATGTAAGAACCTGATTTTTATCACTGTGACACAACATGAACCATATGAATCTAAATTAAATGAATTTTAGAGAATCCTATCAGCGGTGGTGGAGCCAGACAATTTTCTTCAAGGTGGCCAGGCTGAGACCAGTGTTTTCTTTGGGATGGCACCTGAATTGGTGTTTTGTTCAGGTTTTTTCTGCGTGTTGCAGTATTTTAGGCTAAATATGACCTTTTTCAGTTACTCACTCAGGCATCACTGGCTGCTTAATGAGCGCCAACACACCATTATGTGTGTTGTTTAGACAGTTCAGCAGAGCTTAGAGGATGCTTACTTATAGTTAAAATCAGGGAAAAAAATCTAAAAATAGCTAAAAATAGTCTACTCAGCAGAAATAATGGTAATTGATTATCCTTTTTGAAAGAAATCTAAGAAAAACTTGAAGCAAAAAAGAAAATGGGAATTTCTGAATATATATTACATTATTACGCAAAACCTTTGTGTCTCTTCTTAAACTTGTAAAAACTCGTCTGAAGCCGTGACACACATGAAGCTCCAGCTCAGCTGCTGTTTCTCTACACGCTTCTGGCTGAGCTCTGTGCTTAATGAGCTCAGCTGGGAGCTTTACGTGTGCACATGGCTTAACATGGTCTGCACCAGGCATGGAAAACCTCACTAACTAACTTTGCTGTTTAACACATTGCATACTCTAACCTATCCTTCATTTCATGGAACAATTAAAAAACATCAA